>SJXO01000905.1:417864-436580 GCA_006408615.1 Connochaetes taurinus
AAAAAAAAAGCCCCCCCGCCCCCCCCCCAGCTTAGACAACATGATAAACCTAAGTCCCTGCCATCACAATGTATTCAGGATCCACCACCAACCTCCTCAGTTGGTTGTTTATTAGGTCAAGCTTGGCCCCTTTAAGATGAATTCCCTTCAAGAGGGATGTGTGTATGACAGTCTCTTAGCATCCACCCTTCTTGGTGAATTGATGTACCTTCTCACAGCTTAGACTCAACCAGAAATCTCCACTCTCCTGGCCTGAAGAATGAATAAATGAGTAAAGGAGTGATTGCATGAAATAAAAAATTAATTTACCTGATAGTAGAAAATCCACTGGCTGCTCACTATATGGTTTAATGAAAAGTATTCTGTCTTTCCAGGTCATAGAAGACAGATTTAAGATTGAAAAGGATGAAGTGAAAGCAAAATCTCCCAAGGAGAAGAAGTCCCCATCTGCCAAGGTTGCCAAAGGAAAGGGAAAGGACCAGACAGAGGCAAACATTGCCGTGAAAAAGACCACCCAGTTAGTGAGGAGGGGGGAAGAGGATGACATCAAACAATACATTGGTCAGTGAGATGCTGCTTTCGCTTCTTGCCCTATGACCTATGAACTTGAGAAATCATTCCAAGCACTACGCTTAATCTTCCCCAGGCTTTCCCCTTTTTTAAAACCATAAATCCCATGCTCCCCATGACACCTTGGTAGAAAAATATTTCTACTTGCAATTCATTTATGTTTTCAGCCAATATTTCTTTAGCATGTATCTTGCTATAGGCATATTTTCACAGTGCAAATAAAAGATGAAGTCACAAGCCAATTGTGCTATCAAGCAGCTCAGTGTCTGTTTGGAAACATTTTGAGAAAGTCAGAGACACTTGTAAGGCAAAGCAAAAGTAATTATTGTCACAAATGAAACACAATGCCAATAAAATCAGACCAGTTAATTTGTGATTCATGTAGAGCATGTAGCTTCCTAACCTCAACTTCTCCGACTGTCTGTGCTAGATAGAGCAATGAGAATTTTCTTTCATTTAGATTGTCTACGTAAAAACTATTCAGCTTAGACAGTTATGAGTTATTGCTCCTTTCCCATGAATCTAAATGGAGCTACTGTTGTTATGCACATTGTATTTAAATGAGATGGCAGTTCTTCCCATTCTTTACCAATTTGACTCCCATAATCTCTGCTCTAAACCTACTTACTTAGGAGCAATTATATTACGGATTTCATTGATATGGCAATATCAATACTGATTTGTTTTAGTAACTGAAGCAAAATCACTACTTGAAAATCAAAAGTTTGTGCATCTGTTGCTCTATTTTTAAGTTGATCTTAATGAACCATTGTGAGATGTAATGTTTTCATGTACCATCTAGTATTGATATCAAAGTATGACAATTTTTCTCACCCCTCAGAATCTAACATTCTAATATAAATTCGTGTTCTAACACTAATAGAACAATGTAGCCAGGATAAAATCAAGGAGAAAAATTTTAGGAATGTGCACAATATATATTTTAAAATTGAATGCAATAAATAATATTGTTGCTACATAACCCATACTCTGCATCCTCACCTATTGACATAAATACACAGAACGCTTTGGTAGGGAGTATGTTCATATTCAATATTTCCCTCTCCTGTAAACACCTCTACTTATAAAATATCACGAAGCTTCAGCTACTTGTAATTCAGGAGTAAAGCCAGATGTTGCTCAAGAGATTAGAACCAAGAAAAATTACAACCTAGACTTTTTTTTTTTTTCCCACGAAAATCCAAACACATTTTCCATGACGACAGGCCCTCTGTATGTTTGTCTTTCTATTATGCCTTTGTCTCATTTGCAACAGTGATTTAATATTTTGTAAAATGGCCACAGCCTTCTTACTGGAAGGGCAATAATGAAAACCAGTCAACAGGACTGCATTCCAGCCAACCCCACTGCTCTTGGCAAGCCCTGGGGATGATAAACGCATGCATAATGTATAGAGCCATTGAACTGGCTGCGTGCAACCTGTTCTCTTTTAAAATGATGGCTGCTCTTCTCTATGGTATTTTTTGAACAGACGATGAGCCAGATGACGGTGCCCAGCATTACTTTATAGTCGTGGGCTTCAATAATCCTCAGCTATTAGCGATCATGACGGAGCTTGGCATTCCCATAAGCAGCGTGATTAAAATATCTTCAGAGAATTATGAACCTCTGCAGACACACCTGGCAGCAGTTAGCCAACAGCAGGAAAGTTTTCTTCAGCCAGAAGGTATGCAGTCTGCTAAGCAACTTACTGAATCCTTGAATATTACCCACTGTCCTTAAAGAACAAATATAACTTTCTGTCCAAAACATAGTCCTACGATACATATATTATTAAATCCTTTTGAGACTGATTTGCTGTTTATGCTGCTTGCACTAGCCAGGTGTTGTAAATTTTGCAAATTCAAATCATACCCTGTGTTTCTATCCCTGCTTAGCCACAGAGAACATAGAGTTGGTTATCCAACTCCATTTCTCAGGAATTTTGATATACAACTTTTACCTAAAGCATGCGCTGGATGGATCAACTGTAGAGAATCTTTTCTGCCAGCAGCCACAGGCACCAAATGGCCCTGGGGGGTGGTCATCACTTCGGATTCTTGCTTGGCTTTGCTACTGGTTTATTGTGACAAATCAGAAGGGCGCTTATATTCCGGGCATTGGACCAGGAAGCTATAGGATGAAGTCCTACCTATACTGCTGTTCAGCTATTCTGAGCCTCAGGGTCTTCTTCTAAGGGAATTGAACCAGATTCCCTCTATGGGAAGGGAACAAAACTCTACTGTGTGGGTACTAGAATTAGGATTCGGCATAAGCCTCTGTGACCTGGAAGTTCATGTTCTTTTTGCCATATGCTACTTCACTTTTTTGTTATTTATTAGTAAAATATTTTTTGCACAGAACTTTGTAACTTACACAGCCACATCCCAATTTCTATAACATGACATTTTAAAATTTGCCATTCCAGGTTAGAAATAGCTGACCCTGATAATAATAGCTACCATTTATTGGGCATAGGCCTTGGAACTTGGCTTAATGCTGAGGGCTTTAAGTGTGTTGATTCATGTAGTTTCCATGACAACTCTCGGAAGTATGTTTTATTATTTCCATTTTACAGGAAATGACTTTCAGTCTAGGGACAGCTATTAAGTAAAAGAGAATTCAAATCCAGCTACTCCTGTCTCAAAGGCTAGTTGTAACATTAAATAATTATTATTGAAGCCAATGAAAAAATGCTGACTCCTCTGCCCATGGAATTCTCCAGACAAGAATACTGGAGTGGGTAGCCATTCCCTTCTTCAGGAAATCTTCCCTACCCAGGGATCAAATCCAGGTCTCCTCATTACAGGGAGATTCTTTACCATCTAAGCCACCAGAGAAACCTATAAGTTCCATAGTCTTTCTATTAAAAAATATTTAATATATAAAAATATAATCACAGAAAGAGAGACTTTAGAATAATAAGATCTTAATAGTAGGACCTATTTAGTTATAGAAGGAAAAAAAATAAAACATGTCAGACAAATTTTCAAGTGTAACTTTATGGAAAACTGTCATTATTTTACAGTCAGAGTGCAAATGCCCAGAGAAGCTAGTAGCTATTTCAGTGTGGCCTAAAGTTAACTGAAGCAGAAATCATGGATCCAGTGTGTTTTTAGCCACGTAGGAAGGAGAACTGGATCAACTGCAGTTATGCATCAAACAAATGCTAAAATGGTCGAAAAGTGGTTTGGCAGGAAAATTTCTCCTCTACAGATACAGTATAGGAGTGATGGAAATATTGGCCATAGTTAGCTCCCCAAATGTGTGACCTTATTATTATCTTTCTAGGCTTCAACTATAAAATAAAGGGGTGGGAAAAGCTCATATTTAATAACAGTTTCAGCAGTAAAATCCTCTGATGTTTAATTATATAGTCCAGGTCCAAACACTTCTCAAAATCACCTTCATTTGTATTTTCTGGTACTGTACAGACACTGGGCAAATGTATATGACTCACCACAAGCACGGCAAGTGGGATGAAATTCAGCACTCTCATTTTGCAGTATAAACATGTTGCTCTTATTAGAAATAGAAGCTGAAAAACTGAAGAAAGAGGATGGCATAAAAGAACTTGAAATCTTCTGGAAGTACTTGGAACCAATCCTGAATAACCAGAAACCAGAAACAAATCTCTTTGATGTCGCTCAGCTTGAATACACGGTCAAGGCTGACAAGTTTCCTTCTGACTGGTCAGACAGCGAGATGTTGGTTAGTACATGCATTAGTGAGACTGACTAGTTTGAACATGTGACACTGTGCTTCCATTTGCCCCATCCGTTCATTCCACAGATATTTATTGATCACTGTCTATAGAGAAGGTTTTGTGCTAGGCTGGTTTATCTTCAAGACAATGGGCACATTGAATGTCTGATAATGACTATAGCCTGATACTTCAGCTTTTAGTGTATAAATTAATGTCAAAGGAATAAGATATAGATGAAGATAAAGCACGGTAATTATTTTATTTGGTGATGTGTGGGTTTGCTTCATACCTTAAGGCTCTAGGCAACAGAGTCTTATATACATAAATTATGAAAATACTAAATGTTACAGTTTATTGAATTACATTGTCTTTCTTTTTTATGCATTAGTTCAATACATTGTTCCTCTAGGCCCTTGCTTTTATTGCCAAAATTGTATTTTTAATTTATTTGCCTGACAAGGTTTATCTTAATAGAATGACTTGACCCCAAGCCAACAGTTAGCAGGCATTTCCTGAGTGTATTTATTGGCCCCCTGCTATTGAGGTACTTGCAGAAAGGCAAGACCAAAATCATGAAACAGAGAAGCAGTGTTCAAGATGCCACACATCCACATGCTCTGTTATATGAAACACTCTGTTTCTTACTAATTCAGAAAAAGAAGAATTAGGATGCTCTGAAAAGTAACGAAATCTATATATATGAAGGTGTTGTAAAAAAGAATGTTGAGCAACTACTTATTACAGGTGTTGGGAAAGATATCCATATCCAGGCATTCCTGTTATAAAAAAAGAGACCTCTCAGGTCTCTTTCTGGCTGACCACCTGTCTCAACAACCAGGGAACCAGGAGTGTTGAAGCCCTTACAGGGTAATATATGTCAGTATTGAAAGGACTTGAACTGAAAGCAGAGTCTCGGAGAAGGACCACATCAATTGTGTCCTGAAGGAAGCTGGGAGAAACAGGATGGAAGGGGAGGATGAGTGTCTGTGGACAGTGACTGTGGGTAGCTCCCAAACAAACAAAATGCAAACCTGACCGTCTAAGAAGAAAAGAATGACATCAAATCCTGGAGTTTCTGAGCCAAAGGGCAGGCTGCTGATAACCATGGGTTGCCACATGGGCAGTTCGCACTATGAGAATCCCTAATTCTGTTACCTTGAGATGGATGTGCACTGGCTGAATTGTGTGAAAACACTGGGGAGGGAAGCCTAGATTTGAACCTTGAAGGACAGACAGGATTTGAATAAGTAGCAATGGATACATCAGGTTGAGTGACAAAGGCAATGCCTTGTCAACATAAGGTATTGGATGTTACCATGTAGAAACAGAACACTTAAGTCTCACACTATTGGCAGCTATTGTTATTGTTGTTTAGGCACCAAGCTGTGTCCAACTCTTTGCAACCCCATGCTTGACTGTAGCCTACCAGGCTCTTCTGTCCATAGGATTTCCCATGCAAATATACTAAGTGCCTTTTTCTTCTTCAGGGGACCTTCCTGACCCAGGGATCAAACCCGCATTTCCCATGTCCCCTGCATTGGCAGGCAGATTCTTTACCACTGAACCATCATGGAAATCTACTTTGGCAGTAGTAAGAATAAATACTAGCCTTGATGGGAAGATCCCCTGGAGAAGGGAATGGCTACCCACTCCAGTATTCTGGCCTGGAGAATTCCATGGACAGATGAGCCTGGCAGATGACAGTCCATGGGGTCGCAAAGAGTCAGACACAACTAAGTGACTTTCACTATCACTAAGATACATGGAAACAAAGCTGACCATAGAAAATCTGTGGCTGAAGGCAAAGCTGGTTATTGTGAAATCCCTCTGCTTTGCATCACCCCATTCCTTCACCTAGATATCTTCCTGTGTCCTGCTTTGTCTTTCAGTCCCCTACCTCCTAAACCTGAGCTCAGAAAAGAGTCCACCTGTCCCTTACAAATTCATGTTAAGTTGGGCCATGTTTCTCTATCCCAGAGATACTGGCATTCCAGGTACTGTCATACTGTGACTACTCCATCCTATTTTCTTGGAGTTCTAGATTATTCCCAGCAAATGTGAGATGTGTTTGGAAAAGAGGCTATAGCCCTGGGATCCAGAAACACCATTTCAAAGGCAGCTGTCTACTCTATCTTGATGATAAACCAGCTCTTCTTCCAAGAATTTAAAATTTATCCTAACTTTAAAACTCACATCCACAAATTTAAGTTTTGTGGAAACAGTCCTCCTCTCATTTGGGCCAAGTTTTGGCCACATACCTTTGAAAGAACTTAAGTGCAATTTTGATTTAATAGAGCACAGGAGATCCCAGCCATATAGATCTTGAATCCTCTGTCCATGGGATTTCCCAGGCAAGAATACTGGAGTGGGTTGCCATTTCCTTCCCCAGGAGATTTTTCCTGACCCAGGAATCAAACTTGCATATCCTGCGTCTCATGCATTGCAGGCAGATTCTTTACCTGCTGAGCCATCAGGGAAGATGAATCATAATTAAGGGGAGGCAATACAAGGAGTCTTCTAAGGCAGCCTCAAACCAAGAACATTTTGCTCCTGCTCTAACTAGGGCTCCCTTCTGTGTGTCTTATGTCCTCCCAGACAGAGGCTGAGAGGAGCTGATGTGCACTGAGCTCAGGGTAGAAAACATTCCATTGCACCCTCGGTACATAGATGTGAACATCAAGACGCACAGCTGCAACTCCAAAAGACCCAGCACCATTCACAGCATCCTGTTTCCTATGCCAATATTAAAAGCTTTCTGTTCATTAGATTTTAATCACTCCGTTTTAAAAAGTTTTTATTATTTTTTGGCCACACCATGTGGCACGTGGAATCTTCATTCCCAACCCAGGATAGAACTGGTATCCGCTGCAGGGCAGTGCAGAGTCTTAACCATTGGACTGTCAGGGAGGTCCCTAATCACTCCATTTTTTAAAGAAAGTGAATGTGGCTATATTTTCCTTTTTAAAAATACAGAGTGGAAGAATTTAAATGGCAATTAAAGTTAAGAACTTTCATGTTGAAAAAATAATATCAGTTTGAAATACTGTTGGGACTTTACTGGTGGCTCAGACAGTAAAGAATCTGCCTGCAATGCAGGAGACCCAGGTTCAATCCCTGGTTCAGGAAGATCCCCTGGAGAAAAGGAATGGCTACAGACTCCAGTATTCTGGCCTGGAGAATTCCATGGACAGAGGAGCTTGGCAGGCTACAGTCCACGGGGTAGCAAAGAGTTGGACGTGACTAAGAGACTAACACACTTAACGCACATATGTACCTTATGCACATATACTCCTAACTTCAGAACTAGAAGATTAATGTCTAGAGTCTCTAGTTAGGCTATGAGGTAAATGAGGAAGGTGAATGAGGAAGGTAAATGAGGAAATGAGATCAATCAACTGTGCTGCCCAAACGGACATACCAATCTTCTATCAGCCACTTTGCAAGTATTTATTGAACATCAGCTTCATGCCAGAGCTGTAATCTGGGTCCAACTGCAGCAGACTTTTAGAGCCAAGGCATGCCTTTACAAGGTCCAGTTTGTGAGTGAGCAACCCAGCACAAATAATGATGGACAAAGAAAGCCTTAAAAGCAGTTCAGTAATAGAGTTGGGTTTCAGAAGAAAAGGCCTTTGGGTTTAATACTGAAAATCAAAATTAATTGTAAACTTAGGATCACTTGAAAAATATAGAAGTAATAAACCTATTTCTAATACAAGTAGCCTACATACATACTGTAGATAGATGGTATTATACTCTTAGCTCTATCTGTAAGTTGATAATGGCCTCACATCCAAGCCAGGAGCCAGCCAAGTAGTCGTCTTTCTCTCTGTAAGAAGGAAAGCATTAGTACCTTTGGCTGCAAACAAGCAGGCTGTATTTCTGCTGAACCCAGGTAACGAAAGCTTTACATCAAATAAATGCCCATCAAGAAGTGCTAACTGCCTATGAACGACATCTGCAACATCTCAAGTTAAGCCCTGTGTTGCTGAAATAATTTTCTGGCTTTTAGCATGTGATTTGCTGTTTGATTTAAAAAGAAATTAGCTAGTTAAGCTAAGGGATAATTGACCAGAAGCTTTTACTCTATTTCTTATAAATACAAGCACACAAAAATATGTTTCTGTGCCAGAATGTGGGCAGAGAATATCAGGTTGAAGTTTTACTGAGGAATTCTCAGCCCTGGAGGGGACCCATGAAGTCCAGACTAAGAGGTGTGCTGTAAGGATGTGCAAAGCTGGCTTGTCTCTGGACTCCTGCCAGGCTGAGTCACTGGCCCCGCTAGGAGCTTTCTCCCTCTACTTTAGCACTTCAGCTTGGAAACAGGAGGAGCCTATCTAATCCTCCTTTGCTTTCAAGCAGACTTAATGATAACTGTGCTTTTCCACGTCTGGAAATGAAAGCCAAGGTAATAGAGATATCTGATCTATGACCTGCTTGCCAGATCATAAAACTTGTAGGTATCATAGTAGTACTGGTCTATCAGGATCTCTTAGGGTTTTCTCCCTAAAGGTAGCACAGGTGAGGAGAGGAAGAAATCCTGATGGCACACACTGCAGTGTGCTTGTGTGGAGAGTGTGGGATATTTCCATTGCAATTCTTGCATGGCTGAGCAAGAACTCTGCTTCAGCTTGCCTTGGGCTGAGGATGTGGAAATTACCTATCTCATGAGTTGCTTCAGGAATGAAGATGCCTAGAAAATAGGCCTCTCTGCTGAAGCGAACGAATATGGCATTTTCCATCTTGTTGAAGCATTAATCAGACTCTTATAATATTAGGCAGCCAGAGGCCCTCCAAAGGGAACAGACTGCATTGTGGTGAACAGGAAGGGCCAGAAGGGTTCAGTGGTTTGGGGTCCAGCTGGGGAAGGGCTTCCCTGTGAAAATCATAGGTTTGGCTCTAAGGGAGATATAAACCATACATCTGATTCCAATAATATGAAGCCAAGAACTAATTGTTGTTAATTCTCACCCGTAGCTGGGATTGGGCACTGAAATTTTTGAAAATGTTGCCTGTCTGATGTACGACACCCTGGATTGGAAAAGGCAGCACCAGCACTATTTGGAAAGCATGCGGCTTATTAATGTCCCACAGGTGGTTAGTGAGAAGCCTGTCTTTGAAGTGACGTCGATTCCTGAGGTAGGCACATGCTGGAGTGTCTTCAGTGGGCCGAACGATTCATTAAACAACTTAATTTTCACATTTATAAAACATATGAAGAAAAAAAATCACAAATATTGGTAGCAAGGGGACTCTGCCTGCTGCTGTTTAACAGGTGAGGGTGGGATCAAGGACCCCAGGCACAGTGTTAAAAATGTCCATATGGTAGGGACTTGATGAAGCTCCCCAACTACCTTCCAACTATCATTCCACAGAGGGGATGATAGAACCTACTTTTTGGCCATGGTGCAATAAATAACATCTGGAACCAGAAGGGCTATTGATAACTTAATCGCGATGTTTATGTGCATGCTGTCACTTCAGTGGTGTCCGATTCTGAGACCCCATGCACTGTAGCCCGCCAGGCTCCTCTGCCCATGGGATTTTCCAGGCAAGATTACTGGAGTGGGTTGCCATGCCTTCCTCCAGGGGATCTTCCTGACCCAGGGGTTGAACCCGCATCTCTTATGTCTTCTGCCTTAGCAGGCAAGTTCTTTACCACTAGCATCACCTGGGAAGCCCAACCATTGTTATTTAACGCCTACTCTGTGCTGGCACTGTACCAGGTGCTGGCAATACAGTAATGAACAAGATCCATCCCCTGTCCTCCTCACTGAGATTAAGCCTTAAAGGGAACGGCAGTCAAGTTCAAGATGGTTTCAATTTAGCATGAGGAGTGCTGGGAGGATAGTCAGCTGAGGTTGCAGGAGAAGCTATAAATATGGCACCGAACCTGCTCCTGAGCAAAGGAGGTTAGAGAGACGGGAATCAAGAAGGCCTTACCAGGCAGAGTAAGTAGTGGGCTAAAGGCTGAGGATGAATTGCCTGGGTAAAGCCTGGCTGGGGAGAGGGACAGGGTGGTACTCTCAAGAAAGGGGCATAGACATTACAAAGACAAGGAGGTCAAAACAAAGAAGTATTATGGCCAGAACCACACCACAGGGTGGGGCAGTGCTTCCAGGCCATACGTACAGAGTGGAGAACAGCAACAAAAGCTGGAAAGATGGGAGCCAGGATGTTCTTGGGTGCTGAGCTCAAGAGTTTGGGTTTTATCCTGAAAGCAATGGGAACCATTCAAGGATTCTCAGAGGGAGAATGGCACGATTCTGAATCACCCTAGGGAAGAAAATCTTCTTGACTCTTGGTGCCTCATCTTCCCATCCCTTTCCTGGTAATTACTTCAGTTCAGTCGCTTAGTCATGTCCGACTCTGTCTGACCCCATGGACTGCAGCACGCCAGGCCTCCCTGTCCATCACCAACTCCCAGAGTTTACTCAAACTCATGTCCATTGAGTTGGTGATGCCATCCAACCATCTCATCCTCTGTCGTCCCCTTCTACTTCTGCTTTCAATCTTTCCCAGCATCAGAGTCTTTTCAAATGAGTCAGCTCTTCACATCATATGGCCAAAGTATTGGAGTTTCAGCTTCAACATCAGTCCTTCCAATGAATATTCAGGACTGATTTCCTTTAGGAGGACTGGTTGGATCTCCTTGCAGTCCAAGGGACGCTCAAGAGTCTTCTCCAACACCACAGTTCAAAAGCATCAATTCTGTGGCACTCAGCTTTCTTTATAGTCCAACCCTCACATACATAACTACTGGAAAAACCATAGCCTTGACTAGACAGACCTTTGTTGGCAAAGTAATGTCCCTGCTTTTTAATATGCTATCTAGGTTAGTCATAACTTTCCTTCCAAGGAGCAAGTGTCTTTTAATTTCATGGCTGCAGTCACCATCTTCAGTGATTTTGGAGTCAAAAAAAATAAAGTCTGTCACTGTTTCTATTTGCCATAAAGTGATAGGACCGGATACCATGATCTTAGTTTTCTGAATGTTGAGCTTGAAGCCTCTTTAATCAAGAGGCTCTTTAGTTCTTCACTTTCTGCCATAAGGGTGGTATCATCTGCATATTGGAGGTTATTGATATTTCTTCCAGCAATCTTGATTCTAGCTTGTGCTTCATCTAGCCCAGCCTTTCTCATGATGTACTCTGCATATAAGTTAAATAAGCAGAGTGACAATATACAGCCTTGATGTACTCCTTTCCCTATTTGGAACCAGTCTGTTGTTCCATGTCCAGTTCTAACTGTTGCTTCCTGACCTGCATACAGATTTCTCAGGAGGCAGGTCAGGTGATCTGGTATTCCCATCTCTTTCAGAATTTTCCACAGTTTATTGTGATCCACACAGTCAAAGGCTTTGGCATAGTCAATAAAGCAGAAATAGATATTTTTCTGGAACTCTCTTGCTTTTTCCACAATCGAGCAGATATTGGCAATTTGATCTCTGGTTCCTCTGCCTTTTCTAAAACCAGCTTGGACATCTGGAATATCACGGTTGATGTATTGTTGAAGCCTGGCTTGAACAATTTTGAACATTACTTTACTAGCATGTGAGATGAGTGCAATTGTGCAGTAGTTTGAGCATTCTTTGGCATTGCCTTTCTTTGGGATTGGAATGAAAACTGACCTTTTCCAGTCCTGTGGCCACTGCTGAGTTTTCCAAATTTGCTGGCATATTGAGTGCAGCACTTTCACAGCATCATCTTTTAGGATTTAAAATAGCTCAACTGGAATTCCATTGCTTATTGGGTTCTATTAGGGAAAAACTGAGAAATCTCCATACCCATTAACTTCTTTCCTTCTGTGGACCAAATTTGCTTATTTAACCCTCATATTAGCAAATGATTTTGTGGTGTGAACAGAATCATACAACCTCAGAATCCCGTCGAAATCCCATCATACCAGCATTGGATGAAAGCATCTCTCAACTCGATGTTTCAATTTTTCCTTTTTAATTGTTCTTTTAGCCTCCACAACCTGTTGTTGCAATCCCTGGAAAGAAGAAACCACAACCATATGAAGAGCCACAGATTCCAGCTCCTCCTCCAGCAACACTGCTACCACCACCACCAGGCATGTATGGAACAGCTGGGAATCAGTGTCAGGAGCTGGCGCTTTAGGGGAATCAGTGTCGGGAGCTGGTGCTTTAGGGGAATCAGTGTTGGGAGCTGGTGCTTTAGGGGATGATTGTCCTCCAGGTTGCTTTCACATCTCTCTCCACCCCTGGCTGCTGGTTTATCAGGGCATGATCAGAGTTTGAATCTGTGGATGGAAAAAACGGACAGCACATTTTAACTGAACAACAATATTTTGTATCTTTTACAGTGGCTTCCGTCATCACAAATGAAGTAGACATGAGATACTACAATGATTTGCTGAATCCAATTCCAGAAGAATTCATTTCTGTGCCCTTGATACTGCATTGTATGCTGGAACAGGTAGGTGGACAGATCCTGGAGCTTTCTTCCCAGGTGGGCGACCTGTAGTCAGGTACTTCATCTCCCTTTCTTTTTCAAAAAACTATTTTAAAAATAGGCTCATAATACCTGAATGCATTCTCCTTTACAAAGATTAGGACATTTTAGACACAGCTAAAATTTTCTTATGAGTTTCAATCCTCTTTCCTTTGCTATGCTCTGGAACCATTTATATAACATGCCCTGAAGTTTTGGTAGGCATATGTTTAAATACTATCAGGTGTCATTTTAATGTAAGGGAAAGGAATTGGGCAGGTGGACGGGGTGGTTAATGGTCTTCAACTGCATTTAAAGTTTCTTTTACTCTTGTAGATTTAATCAGATTTTTCTATTTCTGAGGCCAATTTTAGTCATTCATCTTTTAAAATAAATGTCCATTTTATTTGTGTTTTCAATATCCTAGAAGCCCTTTATTCACTAATATACATTTAAAAATGTCCCTTCCCTATGACCAATGTTACTTATTAGTGCCCTCTTTTCTGGATCATAGATGTCAATGGTTTATTGATTGTTGGTCTTTTAAAAAAAACTAGCATTTTTTTCATTGATCCACTCCTTTTTACTTTACTAATTTCTTCATTTATCTTTATTATTTCCTTCTTCCTACTTTCTTTGGTTTATTTAGCAATTCATTTTAATTGAAAGTTCAGTCAGTTTACTTTCTATTTCACTTTACTTAAGCCTATGCATTTTGAGTATTTCTTGGACACATCATAATGCATTCAGTGTACTCAGTTCTAAGTCTTTTAATTTCCACTGGTTATTGTCCATTTCTAATTTTATTTCATTATGGTCAGTAAACATGATCTGGGTGTTAAAATTTTTTTTTAAATTTCCCAGACTTCTTATGACCCAGTACACATGGTCAATTCTTATGAGTGCAATATATGCATTTGAGTGTTATTAGCTCATTTAATTCTTGGAACAACCCTAGGGAGCAGGAACCATTTTTATTCCCATTTTGCAGATAAGGAAACTGAGGCATAAAAAAGGTTAAGTAACTTGTCCAAGTGGTAAGTGACAGAAACTGCTTTTGAATCTTATCAGTCTATGTGGAAAAGCATTCTCATAGCATTGCTCTGTTGTGGTCTTCCTTCTCAAGTTGCTGATAAGAATACTTTTCCAGTATTCTGGATACTTTTCCCTTTATTTTTGTTGTTCAGTTGCTAAGTCGTGTCTGACTCTTTGCAACCTCATGAACTGCACCATACCAGGCTTCTCTGTCCATCACTATCTTCCTGAGTTTGCTCAAACTCATGTCCATTGAGTCAGTGATGCCCTCCAACCATCTCATCCTCAGTTGTCCCTTTCTCCTCCTGCCTTCGATCTTTCCCATCATCAGAGTCATTTCCAGTGAGTCAATTCTTCACATCAGGTGGCCAAAGTATTGGAGCATCAGCCCTTCCAATGAATATTTTCCTTTATAGGTAATCTAGTTTTTTCATTCTGGCAGCTATTGGCGTTTTCTTTTTATAATTGATAATACAAGGCTGTGTGTAGATATGGATTTATCATTGTCTTTATGATTGAAAAGATTAAAGTCTGGTTTCTGATAACATTCTGAGTAAAATCAAAATTCTTTATGCTGATCCATAAAGACACTAAAAATATGGTTCTGGGCTGCTTCTGTCATCTCCTGCCCCCCACCACACACACTCATACCGTTGGTCATAGACTTCTAGTTTTTCCTTACATACACTAATTCCACCTTAGTGTTTTCACTCTAACTTCTCTTCCTGGAAAATTTTGCTCCCACATGTCTGCCTGTTGGATACTCCGTCATTCAGTCCCCAGAGAACACAGTGCTCCTGAGGTAGGCTTTCTCTGACCACTTGGTCTAAAGAAGGCCCACAACAACAAAAAGTGCTCTCTACCACTTCACCGTATTTTACTTTCTTACAACAACTGCTCTTGCAAGAATATGTTTCTTTGCTTTATGTCTTCCTTCTTCTCACTAGAATATAAGCTCCATGCAAGTAGGGACCTGACTTAGTTTTTTATTTTATTTGTTTTCAGCTGTGCTGAGTCTTCACTGGTGCCTGCGGGTATTCTCTAGTTGCAGGGAGTGGGGGCTACTCTCTAGTAGCAGTGCATGGGCTTCTCATTGCAGTGGCTTCTCTTGTTTGCAGAAGATGAGGTCTACTGTGCACAGGAGTTATGGGCTCAGGAGTTACGGTGTGTGGGCTTAGTTGTCCTGAGGCATATGGAATCCTCTCGGACCAGGAATTGAACCCATGTCCCCTGCGTTAGCAGGCAGACTCGTAACCGCTAGACCACCAATGAAGTCCCTAATCTAGTCTTGTTCATTGCTCTCTGTTCAGCATCCAATAACCTAACCCATAATAGACACAATATGTATTTGTTCAATTATGTCTTCAAATATTATTTCTATTTATTTATCCTAAATATTATTAGGGCTTCTCTGATGGCTCAGCAATAAAGAATCTGCCTGCAATGCAGAAAGATGAAGATTTGATCCCTGGGTCAGAGAGATCTCCTGGAGGAGGAAATGGCAACCCACTCCAGTTTTCTTGCCCAAAAAGTCCCAGGGACAGAGGAGCCTGCAAGTTTGCAGTCCAAAGTGTTGCAAAGAGTTGGATGTAACTGAACACACACACACTTATTATTAGATGGTTGTTGGAATTTCTGGGTTTCTCCTCCATGTTTTTGAAATTTTCTTGCAACTTTACCCCTTTGAGACTTTCAGCTTAAGGTTTCCAACTAATTCATTTTTCTATGGAGTCCAGTCTGCTATTGAAATTTTATTTCAACAGTAACTTTTTAAAATGATAAATTCTTTAATTTCCCTTATAACTGCCTATTGTTCTTGCTTCATGTACATAATACATTCCTTTATCTCACTGAATATTAAAATGTTTTTAGACTCTATCATCTGTTACCTCCATTATATATTTTGTTTGTTGACTGCTTTAGTTTTCTAACCAATTAGGTAAACACATTTATATTTATTTGCCTTTAATTACCCAATAACACTTTGAGGAGATCAGTATTTTACTATATTAATACATTTATAAAAGTTCAACAGCCCTAGAGAGCTTATAGTATCATTTTATTTATCTTAGTCTTCCTTATTTTTTTCAACTTAGAGCAACAAACATTTATTAACCATCTACTGTTTTCCAGGTACCAAAGGTGACAGACAGTTGATGAGCTCAGTGCGTGACACATAGACTCCAATAAAAGATACATGTTGGCTGAACACAAGCTTAATAATAAAGGGATGAAGAATTAAAACATAAGAGGAATCGGGTGGGATATTATAAGAGGGAATATTACAATTTTTAACATTTCAGAGTTGGAACAGTTTGTATGGTCTTTGTGATTGGAGTGGGTCCAAGAGATGGTAGGAAGAGAGGAAATGGAGACAGGAGTGATTCTTTGAAAAGTAAGGTGTTGATAAACAGTAAGAGTGTAAGACTGTTTTGCTATTGTTCTCAACAGGGGGAGTTGCCTCAAAGGGGGCATTTGGCAATGTCTAGAAATACTTTTGGTTGCCACAGTTGAAGGTGTTCTACCAGCATCAAATGGCTCAAGGTCAGGGATGCTGCTAAATATTCCATATAGTGCACAAGATAGCCCCCATGACAAAGAGCATCTAGTCCAAATGCCTTAAGTTTCAAGGTTGAGAACTCCTGCAGAGGGGTGTGAAATCAGAGGGTGATTTCAGTATTTAAGGTGAAGAGAACAATTATAAATTAGGTGCCTATCTTGATTACATTTCAACTTTTTTGTTTACCATGTAAAATTGAACAAAATGATCAATATTTCTAGACCTCACTTTCCCCATAAAAAGCAGAATATTACCCTTATCTCACTGTCTATAACTTTTCTATCTTGGAGATTTAACCTGAACCCCCAGTTCCACCCACTAAGTAGTTTTGGACTACTTTTTAGTAGTGCAAATTAGTTTCTGAACTACTAATTAGGGCCAGGCACCTAATTTCACTCACTCTAGTTCCATTTATGTAAAATAGGAAATAATACCTGCTCGGCAATATTGCTGTGAGACTTAAATGAGGTAATGTACGTGAAAGTGCCCCACACATGCTTAGCATGTGCTAGGCACTCAATAAATATTTATTGGATCCAAAGATATGAAATCAAGGTTTTGAGTACTTTAAGAGAAAGAATGAATCATTAAAATATATATTAATATTGTTATTTTTATTTCTATTATGTAAATTTTGTTTTTTAGCATTTGCATTTTGTGTTGTCTGTTCTAATGCATGCATTAAAATTATACTTCAGTACATAGGTTATAAACATTATCCCTTTTATTTTGGTAGTCACTGGTTAATTATACTGCCACTTTGTATAATCACCTTTTGGGTAGAAACTGCCTTCTTTTTACAAAAAGCAAAGGAAATACATAAATATCAATAAAGAGCTGACCATTAAAACTAATACCTCCCAACTTTTCCCTGATAGCTCACTTGGTAAAGAATCCACCTGCAATGCAGGAGACCCTGGTTGGTTTCCTGGGTCGGGAAGATCCGCTGGAAAAGGGATAGGCTACCCACTCCAGTATTCTTGGGCTTCCCTTGTGGTTCAACTGGTAAAGAATCCGCTTGCAATGTGGGAGACCTGGGTTCGATCCCTGGGTTGAGAAGATCCCCTGGAGAAGGGAAAGGCTACCCACTCTGGTATTCTGGCCTGGAGAATTCAATGAACTGTATATAGTCCATGGGATCACAGAGTCGGACATGACTGAGTGACTTTCTTTCCTCCCAACTCTTTATATCAACAGGTTGTAGCAAGTGAAGAAGATCTTGTCCCACCAAGTCTGGTAGAGCTGCCTCCCAGGGCAGATGGGTTGGACTACAGAATAGCAGCTCACATTGTATCCATCTTGCCCTCTCTCTGTCTGACAGAGAGGGAGAAAAAGGTCAGATGGTATGAGAAATCCAAAAAGTATGCATGCTTTGAAAAGTATGAATTCTCTCTTAAAATCATTATTTTAATTTGAATAGAATCTCCATGAAATATTCTTATCTGAAGAAGAAAATGAAAGCAAACCAGTGCAAACAGGCCCTCTCCTGCTTAACTATCACGATGCCCATGCCCACAAGAAGTACATGCTAAAGGTAATAATTGACCGAGTTACCCAGAGGATAACTGATGCAAGAAAGATCATTTGTAATTATTCAGTTGTAGAATCTTTTTTAATATAAATTTATTTATTTTAGTTGGAGGCTAATTACTTTACAATATTGTATTGGTTTAGCCATACATTGACATGAATCTGCCACAGGTGTACACGTGTTCCCCATCCTGAACCCCCTCCCACGTCCCTCCCCTACCATCCCTCTGGGTCATCCCAGTGCACCAGCCTCAAGCATCCTGTATCATGCATCGAACCTGGACTGGCAATTATTTTCACATATGATAATACACATGTTTCAATGCCATTCTCCCAAATCATCCCACCCTCGCCCTCTCCCAGAGAGTCCAAAACACTGTTCTATACCTGTGTCTCTTTTGCTGTCTCACATACAGGGTTATCGCTACCATCTTTCTAAATTCCATCTACATGTGTTATTATAGTGTATTGGTATTTTTCTTTCTGGCTTACTTCACCCTGTATAATAAGCTCCAGTTTCATCCACCTCATTAGAACTGATTCAAATGTATTCTTTTTAATGGCTGAGTAATATTCCATTGTGTATATGTACTACTGCTTTCTTATCCATTCATCTGCTGATGGACATCTACGTTGCTTCCATGTCCTGGCTATTGTAAACAGTGCTGCAGTGAACACTGGGGTACACGTATCTCTTTCAATTCTGGTTTCCTTGGTGTGTATACCCAGCAGTGGGATTGCTGGGTCATATGGCAGTTCTATTTGTAGTTTTTAAGGCATCTCCACACTGTTCTCCATAGTGGCTGTACTAGTTTGCATTCCCACCAACAATGTAAGAGGGTTCCCTTTTCTCCACACCCTC
>SJXO01000905.1:437145-492891 GCA_006408615.1 Connochaetes taurinus
TTTCTATTTTCTCATTATTAGTGTATAGGAATGCAAGAGATTTCTGTGTGTTGATTTTATATCCTGCAACTTTACTATATTCATTGATTAGCTATAGTAATTTCTGGTGGAGTCTTTAGGGTTTTCTATGTAGAGGATCATGTCATCTGCAAACAGTGAGAGTTTTACTTCTTCTTTTCCATTTTGGATTCCTTTTATTTCTTTTTCTGCTCTGATTGCTGTGGCCAAAACTTCCAAAACTATGTTGGATAGTAGTCTTGTTCCTGACTATAGGAGAAATACTAGAAATCTTAATTCAATAGCTTACCAATGCTGATTAAAAGTAATCTACAAAGTAGATACCTGCAAAGTAAGATCTTGGAAAATGGACATGAATGAAGGAAAAAGTACACCAGCAAAGAAAACTGGTCCATGTATAGAGGGCCAATGAACCATTAAATTCATTTCAGCTACACCAAATATGTATTAAAACCTTATAGTTATGTGCTTTATATATCTGCTAATATAAAAAAAAAAAAACTAGTGGAGGCAAGAAAAGAATCTAAGAAGGGAGGCAGGAATATATTTGAGACTTTGGCAGTTTGTCACTGTGAATAAGGAATCCATCATTTCTGTGCACCAAGAATCTCTGGCAAAGTGAGAAGTAGCTTTTTTGACCTTCAGCAAAATACCAACAGTTTGTCTTCCCCAATTACAATTGATTTCCCCTGTTCCCAGATAATGAGAGCAAAGGTATCATGTTTTGCCTTCTCCATATGCATAAGGCAGTTGACAGGTTATTTTAACGTCTTCTGTCACATTGCTCTGTTTCATCAGGACCTAAAGAATTTTGATCCAGTTCAAATTGAACAAGAGATGCAGTCCAAGTTGCCACTGTGGGAATTCCTTAAATTCCCTCTGCCCCCGCCATGGAATAGCACGAAACGTCTAGCTACAATTCATGAGCTCATGCACTTTTGTACAAGTGGTGAGTACATTGCTTCATTGTAGCTTAAACTCATTCATTTATGGTCATGTGTGCCTCTAATGATTATACCCCCATCTGCAAAAAGATTTTTATTATTGTCCTTTCAGAGGCTGGGGATATTTTGATTGACTACAGTTTCTTTTTATTTTGATTAATGTCATTAACAGCAGGATGATAATTACAGCATTCTTCAATTTGATGCCCTGGCTTTTCATTCCACTGTGTTTCTATGACAAGAGTAATCCCCTTCTTTCTTCCTCCTCCCTGCCTCCCTCTCCCCGTCTACTCATTAACAGGATTGGAGATGACATAGTAGTCCCCATCCTAGTTAAGAGGAGAACTGAGAGCACCCCTTGTGGGCAGTGTGTATGCCTGGGTGTGGTGTGTATGCACGTGTGCTCAGTGGTTTTCTGACTCTTTGTGACCCTTTGGACTGTAGCCTTCCAGGCTCCTCTGTTTATGGGATTTCCTGGGCAAGAATACTGGAGTGGGTTGTCATTTCCTCCTCCAAGGGATCTTCCCAACCCAGGAATTGAACCCATGTCTCCTGTGTCTCCTGCATTGCAGGTGGATTCTTTACTTGCTGAGCCATATGCTAAGTGTTAATTCCAGTTCATCTCTCACAATAGGAAGGTGTGCTGTCTGTTCTTTAAGGACAGTAGAAAGAAGGGTCATTAAAAATATCTAAAATCAGCTTCTTATTGCAGAGTTCATGGGGATTTTAAGATAAAGACAATCATTTCCTGAAACACAAATCTTATTTCGAGCTGAAGCAATAGGCAGATATATTGCTGCTTATAAGAAGAAATAGGAAATTACATAGACATCTTGATTTGATCTAGATTTTTAAAAATGTGCAGATTGTTCCTTCTCCTTTCATCTAACTCTAAGACAATTATGAAATCTTTGTACTTTGATTTCTTTTTTTCATTTTTTAGTAGCCTTAGTAATAGCCGGATTTTTAAAAATTTTAATTGAAGGATAAATTTTTTACAATGATGTGTTGGTTTCTTCCATACAACAACATAAATCAGTCATAAGTATCATATGTCTCCTCCCTCTTGATCCTCCCTCCCAACTCCCACCCCATCCCACCCCTCTAGTTTGTCAAAGAGCCCTGGATTGAGCTTACTATGTTACATAGCAGCTTCCCACTAACTGTTTTAACACATGGTGATGCATATGTTTCCATGACATTCTCTCATTTGGTCCCACCCTCTCCTTCTCCTATAGTACCCACAAGTCTGTTCTCTACATCTGCATCTCTATTCCTGCCCTGCAAATAGGTTCATCAGTCCCATTTTTCTAAATTCCGTATGTATTCACTAATATATGATATTTGGTCTTTTCCTGGCTTACTTCACTGTGTATAACAGGCTCTAAGTTCATCCACCTTACTACAACTGATTCAGATCGGTTCCTTTTAGGGCTGAGGAATATTCTAGTGTGTGTATGTGTGTGTGTGTATACCACCACTTCTTTATCCATTCATCTGCTGATAGACATCTAGGACATGTCCTAGCTATTATAAATAGTGTGGCAATGAACATTGGGGTACATGTGTTTTTTTAAATTACTATTTCTTCAGAGTATATGCCCAGTAGTGAGATTGCTAGGTCATAATTGTAGTTTTATTCCTAGTTTAAGAAACCTCCATACTGTTCTCCATAGTGCCTGTATCAATTTATATTCCCACAAACTCTGCAAGAGAGGTTCCCTTTTCTCCACATCCCCTTCAACATTAATTGTTTGTAGATTTTTTTTTTTTGTTGGCCATTCTGATCAGTGTGAGGGGATGTCTCAGTGGTAAAGAACCTGCCTGCCAATGCAAGAGATGTGGGTTTGATCCTTGGGTCAGGAAGATCCCCTGGAGAAAGAAATGGCAACCCACTTCAGTATTCTTGCCTGGGAAATCCCATGGACAGAGGAGCCTGGTGGGCTACAGTCCATGGGATTGCAGAAAGAGTTGGACATGATTCAGCAACTAAACAGCAGCACATTCTGACCAGTGTGAGGTGATACCTCATCGTACTTTTGATTTGCATTTTGCTAATAATGAGGGCTATTGAGCATTTTTTCATGTATTTATGAATCTGTATGTCTTCTTTGGAGAAATGTCTGCTTAAGCCGTTTGCTCAATTTTTTGATTGGGTTGTTTGCTTTTCTGATACTGAAATACATGAATTGCTTGTGTATTTTGGAGATTAATCCTTTGTCAGTTGCTTTGTTTGCAATTATTTCCTCCCATTCTGAAGGTTGTCATCTCATCTTGTTTATGGTTTCCTTTGCTGTGCAAAAGCTTTTAAGTTTAATTAGGTCCCATTTGTTTATTCTGTCTTTATTTCCATTACTCTAGAATGTGTGTCCTAGAGGATCTTGCTGCCATTTATGTCAAAGAGTACTCTGCCTGTTTCCCTCTAAGAGTTTTATAGTTTCTGGTCTATAATTTAGGTATCTAACCCATTTTTAGTTTATTTTTGTGTATAGTATTAGGAAGTGTTCTAATTTCATTCTTTTACACATTAGCTGTCTGGTTTCCCCAGCACACTTATTGAAGAGACTAAAAAAAAAGAAACAAAATTTTTAATACTATCATGCTGTCACCTCACGGAAATGGGCCTGGGTGTGTCATGTCTATTATTTCCATAATCATCCTCTTCCTGGTGTCCTGAGAACATCTGTCCTTTCCTCTTCTCCTTCTGCCTTGTGATATGATCTCATTCTCTTTCTACCTTGGTTCTACACACAGCACAGGATTCTTTTTTTTTTAATATGAAAAAGTACATTTATTGAATCATTTTTCACAGTAGCAAAAGACTAGAAACAAACTAGCCCATCAAAAGCTCTCATTAAAATATCAGACACCTGTGTGGTACAAGATCATGTATCTTAACAACCTGGAGGGCTATCTCTATCATGATATGGAACAGCCTCCTAAATAATTTAAGTTTAAAAGGAAAAGGAAGCCAAGGATAAGAAGAGGATGATTAGCATGCTAACATTTGCTTTTGTCTTTTATGGGGAAAATGTGTAACACATATTCTTTTTTATACAATTTTTCAAAGGTCACTCTCCAGTTATATTTATTATAAAATATTGGCTGTATTCCCCACATTGTAAAGTACACAAGATTCTTAATTTTGTTGCCATCACTGAAACTTCCCATACACATATCCTGCTCGTATGACCCATCCTGAACCCTTGTTCCTCCACCCCTCCTTCCTCTTTTATCCTTCTTCATGTTTAAGTGAAAGTTGCTCAGTCATGTCCAACTCTTTGTGACCCCATGTACTATATAGTCCGTGGAATTCTCCAGGCCAGAATACTGGAGTGGGTAGCCTATCCCTTCTCCAGGGGATCTTCCCGACTGCCGAATCTAACTGGGGTCTCCTGCACTACAGGCAGATTTCTTAATGCTTAATAGGTCCAAATTCTTGATTTCCTTGAAAGTTGTTCCTTCGCAGTGCTCTTTATTTCAGTAAATACCAACTCTTTTCTACCAAAACCTTAGAGTCATCCCTGTTTCTTTTTTTATGCCCCACAACCAATCCCACCACATCTCTCACTACCAGCCCAGCCCAATCCGGCACCACCTCTCACTTGAACTATTTCAGTAATTTTCCAGTTGGTCTCCAAGCTTTTCCCTTTTTACCTACAGTCTTTTCTTCACATAATAGCAGGAATGACCCTTCCAAAAGGTTAGTCAGATCCTGTTCCTTCTTGGCTCAAAACCCTCTCGTGATCACCCATTTCCCTCAAAGTAAAATCTAAACTTTTTGAGCTTATCCTCAGTCAAATTCTCGTTGTTCTACTCCACTCTATCTCATTGACCTCACTGTGCTTCCTTGGACAAGTCCATCACACCCCTGTCTCCACTTCTGCACTAGCTATTTCCCTCCCCTGCCTCCATCACTCTACTCCCAGATAGTGGTATGACTGCCCCACTTCTTTCTAATTTTTGCTTTACTGGCTTTACTCTGCTCTGATATTTGTTGTTGTTTAGTCACTAAGTTGTGTCCAACTATTTTGCGACCCCACAGAATATAGCCCACCAGGCCCCTCTGTCCATGGGATTTCCCAGGCAAGAATACTGGAGTGAGTTGCTATTCCCTTCTCCAGGGCATTTTTCCCTACCTAGGGACCAGACCTGCATCTCCTGCATTGCAGGCAGATTCTCTACCATCTGAGCTACCTAGGAAGCCCTTGCTCTGACTTCTTTATATAAAATAGAAGTCCCTCCCCAGTCATTATTACTACTTATCCCCTCACCTGGCTTTACTCTTCTTCTTGTTTCTGATAGAGTATACAATTACCTGTTTATTCTGTGTTCCCAACTGCTAAAATAGATACTCTGTAAAGTTAAGAGTTCACGGATGTTTGCTGCTGTAGTCCTTTTATTAAAGTCATTGACAACTAGTAGGTGCTCAAAAAATGTTTGTGAAATGAATGAATGAACAAACTTAACTTTGTCACCTATGCCTTTTTTGTGTCTCTCTCCTGAATTTCCTTGTGGTTTTTTCCAAAAGGAACCTTCCCGCTACACTCTTCTCTGTTGGAGAGGAAGAATGGAGGTGACCTCTGATTCTTTGATCTGTCCCTATCATTTCACTTTCCCTCACTGAATTCCATGATTGTTTGTTAATACTACCTCCTACCTCTCTATCTTGAACTTTTAAAGTGCAGAACCAAATCTTTTTCTTCAATGTCAGGCAAAGAAAACTACATAGAGTATAAAGCCCAGAACATAGAAAACAAAAATGAGTGCATGAGTGAGTGAACATACAAATTCTATAAAATATTAAATACACAAATTAATATAGCTGCTTGAAGGCTGATAACCTTTGAAATAAAATTATGGAAAGTTCTGTACCAGTTTATTGGGTGGAAAGATGCCTTTTCTAAGCCTGAGTGAACAAAAAAAGCCTACTAAACATGACAGCCTATATTAGACACAAGTGAGTAATTTCTGTGTTAAATTACAACAGCAGCAAAAGATACTTTTGCTTAAAATGACATTTTCTTAATGTATTAATGTGCAGTTGATTTACCATGTTGTATCAATTTCTGCTCTACAGAGAAAGTGACTCAGTTATATACATATATACATTCTTTTTTACATTCTGTTCCATTTCAGAGTATTGAATACAGTTACCTGTACTATGCAAGATGACCTTGTTGTTTATCCATTCTATACGTAATAGTTTGCATCTACTAACCCCGAACTGCCAACCTATCTTTCCCTCACTGCCGGGAGCCACCACAGGAGATCCCACCCATGACAAGGTCACGTGGAAGAGAACTGTTAAGCAAGGCTTCAGAACTCAATGGGCTCCCTAGGCTTTCTCGAGCATCTACCCCCAAACCAGTATCTGTCTGTTTTACTATTTCATGACTTTCACCAATTCCTCTGACATTAACAGGGGGCTATTCCTGACCACCTTTCTCTGGAGAAAATTAACTTAGGGCTATAGCTAATAAGTCTCCTGGACATGAGAGGAATATTTCCAATCAAACCCCCTCTGTTCGCATTCTAGCTTGCTTGGCAGGTATATCCAGACTCTTGCAGCCACGCATATGATTATTTACATCCTCCCAACTGTGAGAGGCATGGAAAGCCTAAAACATAGAGCCTTTCAAAGAGTTAAAAGTTATTAGAGTAGTACTAATGTAGGATTTCATTATTGGGCCAATGCTTGTTGCTAAGTTCCCTTATCTCTTATCCACTGTGCACCTGGGAGTACATTAGTTAACATATCTGGAAAGTAAGAAAAACAAGTGTAGCCTTGAAATTAACCACATCAGACTTTTGAGCTAATTGGTTCTTTCTTGTAACTCACTGCACCTTTGCTTCCCTGAGAATGTAACTTTGTTTAATACTTTTTGAGGCTGACATAGATTAGAAATATAAGAAAAAACATTTCAAGGGAAAATAAGTGTTCTGGTTGAGAAGCCTTTATCAAAAGAGGGTCATAAAATGTTCACAGGCCTCCAAGGACAGAAGATAATGTACACAATATTGTTTATGGGAAAGGTTTGCAGAAAAATCCTGGTTTCGATAAAGACAAAACAGATATAATGTTTGGGCTGACTCTGTATGACTTTGCATCTTTCATTTCCCTCTATGTACAAGTAAAGGTATAAAAGACCCTTCTGAAAATAAAAACAATGGGCCTCGCTTGAAGAAGCTTGGTCACCCCGTGTTTTTCTTTTTTCTCTTTTTTTCTCTCTTACTTTCTTTTTCAGGCTGATCCCTTAGAGCATAGAGACTCCCTGCGTTCACTTATCTGCCCAGGTTTCTAAGACCTAAACGGAAAGACGTTCTGCGTCTTCACTCCCTCGGAGACCGGGAAGGCACCTGTGGCCTCCATGAACAGCGCAAACTTCTTGTCTCGAAGTTTTATTGGCTTTCTATGTAAACCAAGGAATATCAGCCTCTTTCTCTCCTCTATTTTCTTATCTACAAACCTGAGAATGTAACTTTGTTTAATACTTTTTGAGGCTGACATAGATTAGAAATATAAGAAAAAACATTTCAAGGGAAAATAAGTTTTCTGGTTGAGAAGCCTTTATCAAAAGAGGGTCATAAAATGTTCACAGGCCTCCAAGGACAGAAGATAATGTACACAATATTGTTTATGGGAAAGGTTTGCAGAAAAATCCTGGTTTCGATAAAGACAAAACAGATATAATGTTTGGGCTGACTCTGTATGACTTTGCATCTTTCATTTCCCTCTATGTACAAGTAAAGGTATAAAAGACCCTTCTGAAAATAAAAACAATGGGCCTCGCTTGAAGAAGCTTGGTCACCCCGTGTTTTTCTTTTTTCTCTTTTTTTCTCTCTTACTTTCTTTTTCAGGCTGATCCCTTAGAGCATAGAGACTCCCTGCGTTCACTTATCTGCCCAGGTTTCTAAGACCTAAACGGAAAGACGTTCTGCGTCTTCACTCCCTCGGAGACCGGGAAGGCACCTGTGGCCTCCGTGAACAGCGCAAACTTCTTGTCTCGAAGTTTTATTGGCTTTCTATGTAAACCAAGGAATATCAGCCTCTTTCTCTCCTCTATTTTCTTATCTACAATATTCTTTCCTTATCTCTCTCTAAATCATCCGCCGACGCCGTTTTTCCTTCAGGTTCCCTGGATCCTGCGGGGGCTGGACCCCGGCACCTCACCTTGCTCCCCTTTGGCAACCATGAGTCTATTCTCTATGAAAAAATGACAAGTTTTAAACATATTCAACCAATACTCTGCAAAGTCGGTGTGAACCAATCTGGACACCTCATGTTCATTCATCTATGAAGCAGTTTATGGGCATTATCTTGATGTATCTTGACTGTATACGTTTCTTATTATTAGTTGCCTGTGATATTTGTTGCAGAATTGGGGTGCCCATGTGTAAAGTCAGGTCAACATGCATTATGGCATGACTCTTTTGTCTTTCTGGTGGACTGACTCCCCCCGCCCCCATTGCCCCTGTACTGTATGGTAATAAAGAGCATTTCTAACAGCACTGGTCTGCTTTCTTACAGAAGTCTTGAGCTGGAATGAAGTAGAACGAGCCTTCAAAGTGTTTACTTTCGAGAGCCTGAAACTCTCTAAGGTTGATGAAGATGGAAATCTAAAGCGTTCTAAAATGATGTATGGGACAGATTCTGAGATGTTCAACATACCATGGGACAACCCTGCCAGATTTGCTAAACAGATAAGGCAACAGTACATCATGAAAATGAATACCCAAGAAGCCAAACAGCAAACAGGTACACTGCCTGGAGGGAGCAAAAGGCATTCTTGCATTGTATGATTGTCAATTTGTCTAGTATTGTATCTTATGGATCCTCTTAACTCTGCCTAGATGATGGAACCAAAGACAGAATTTTATTTCTGAATCAGAATTGGTCAACACCTATGCCAGATGATGAGCGCAACAAAAAACCATCAGATTATCGTCAGCCTGGTAGTAACAAGAAATCCTTAGACTCTGATAATAGAGAACCAACAGAGCAGGAGAGAAACTTGAAGTCTCAGCTCCAGCCTGAGACTCTGGGTGAGCAAATGTGTGTGTGTGTGTGTGTGTGTATAGATACTGATATAGAATGTATAAACCAAAAAAATTCAAGATACATTATTTAAATGCCTCCCTCTTTCAGTTGAAAAAGTGGTTCATATTGTTTTGTTAATTAAACTTTGTAGCTGAGTGTTATTCAGTAACTACTCATTTAAAAAAAAATTTATTGAAGTAGAGTTGATTTACAGTGCTTTGGTATACAGCAGATTGATTCAGTCACATATTTTTTTCATATTTTTTGTGTTGTAGGTTACTACAAGACAATGAATATAGTTCCCTGTGCTATATAGTAGGTCCTTGTTTATCTGTTTTATATGTAGTAGTGTGTATCTGTTGATCCCAAACTCCTAATTTATCCTCCTCTCCCCAAGTATTTTTCTCTACATTGGAAATCTATTTCTGTTTTGTAAATTTTTGGACTCCACATGTAAGTTACATTATATATTTGTTTTTCTCTGACTTATTTCACTTAATGTGATAATCTGGGTTCATAAATGTTATTGCAAATGACATTATTTCATACTTTTTATGGTTGAGTAATATTCTATTGTGTATTTATATATATGCATATATGTGTGTGGTGTTTATCCATTTACCTGCTGATGGACATTTAGGTTGCTTCCATGTCTTGGCTATTGTGAACAGTGCTGCTATGAACATAGGGATGAGCGTATCTCTTGAATTACAGTTTTGCCTAGATAGTATGTCTAGGAGTGGGATTGCTGGATCATATGGTAACTATTCTTATTTTTATAAGGAACCTCCATACTATTCTTCATAGTGGGTTTATTTACCAATTTCCATTCTCATCGACAGTTTAGGAAGGTTCTGTTTTTCTCCACACCCACTCTCGCATTTATTATTTGTAGAGTAAGTCCTCATTATTTCAACCCTTGTTTTTCAATGTGTCATAAGGCCTCTTAAGCCACTCTTACTACCTTTGTAAATATAGTACAGTGACCAGAATTAAAACTTTTATCATTAGTATTTCACAGGGTTATTGTGATTCTATGCAAAAACAATTATCCAAAATTACCCCCAATAGCAACAAACTGTGTAGTACAGAGCTTGGTACAAAATAAATACTCAATGAACATCAGTTTACCTGAACACCCTCCTACTCAGGTAATTATTCTCATTGTAGAATAAATCATAATAAATATTGTAATATCAAGAGATATATAAGCATAGAAGAATATCAGGCTATATTTTTATTGAGCTGTTTTACACACAGCTATCAGATTAATTACTTAAAATATGGTTCTGCTGTTACCCTGCTTATAACCTTCAGTGACTCCCTCATTGTTGTTTGTTGCTAAGTCAAGTCTGACTCTTTTTGTGACCCCATGGACTGTAGTCTGCCAGGCTCCTCTGTCCATGGGATATCCCAGGCAAGAATACTGGAGTGTGTTCCAGGAGTGGGTTACCATTTCCTTGTCCAAACGATCTTCCCAACCCAGGGATCAAAACTGTGTCTCCTACATTGGTAGGCAGATTCTTTACCTCAGCTATCAATGGCTCCCTACTACCTACAAATAGAACCCAACTTCTTGGCTTGCTTTATACACTTCTTCAACAGTACCAAATTATTTTCCTAAACTCTTTCCACTTTTTCATTTTTGTTGTCTTAGCACATGCTGTAGTCAATATAATTAGACCCTATTTCCTTTAGGCAGCCTGCTCTTTTCTATCTCTAAATTTTCCCCACAATAACCTCCCACTAGAGTTGTCTTTTTTATTATACTGAGGTTCAAATGACACGCCCATGAAGCTTTGTTAGATGTGTTTATCTGGAAATGCCTTTCTTACCATTCCCATGCTCATAATTAATATATGCTTCCTTTATAGCATCAGTTATTTCCTACTCTGCTTTGCTTAGTCATTCACTCATGTCTGACTCTTTGCAACCCCATGGACTATAGCCCACCAGGCTCCTCTGTCCATGAGGATTCTCCAGGCAAGAATACTAGAGTAGATTGCTGTGCCCCCCTCCAGGGGGTCTTCCCAACCTAGGGGTTGAACCCAGGTCTCCCACATTGCAGGCTGATTCTTTACCAGTTGAGCCACCAGAGAAGCCCAAGAATACTGGAAGGGGTAGCCTATCCCTTCTCCAGGGGATCTTCCCAAACTGGGAATCCAACTGGGGTCACCTGCATTGCAGGAGGATTCTTCACCAGCTGAGCTCCCAGGGATTCCCTACTACTTATAATGGTTATTCATATGCCTATATTAAGGCCTCCTTAATACTATAGCTTCTTAGAGATCATAAGTATGTATGTTTATATTAAAAACCTTAACTGTATACTACATCATAAAACAAATTTTCACAGATCAAAACTACAGAGTATGTTCTTGAACCACAAAGAAATTATGGAAAATATAGATGCAATAGGAAGAACAAATAAAATGAAAATTTTAGTCCTTTGAAAGATTTTTAAAATTGAAAATTTTTTAGTAAATGGCTGATCACAAAAAGAAGCATGAATTACTATATTAGAAATAAAATTATTTCAGGAATAAAAATCATTGGGGAAATAAAGAATCAGATTTCCCTTTGGTGCTATAGAAATTTAAAAGAGAGTAAAAGGATATAAGGGGCTTCCCTGATAGCTCAGTTGGTAAAGAATCTGCAACTTTATTTGAGTATGTCTAAAGATGATGCTATGAAAGTGCTGCACTCAATATGCCAGCAAATTTGGAAAACTCAGCAGTGGCCACAGGACTGGAAAAGGTCACTTTTCATTCCAATCTCAAAGAAAGGCAATGCCAAAGAATGCTCGAACTACCTCACAATTGCACTCATCTCACATGTTAGTAAAGTAATGCTCAAAATTCTCCAAGCCAGGCTTCAGCAGTACGTGAACTGTGAACTTCCAGATGTTCAAGCTGGTTTTAGAAAAGGCAGAGGAACCAGAGATCAAATTGCCAACATCTGCTGGATCATTGAAAAAGCAAGAGAGTTCCAGAAAAATATCTATTTCTGCTTTATTGACTATGCCAAAGCCTTTGACTGTGTGGATCACAATAAACTGTGGAAAATTCTTCAAGAGATGGGAATACCAGACCACCTGACCTGCCTCTTAAGAAACCTATATGCAGGTCAGGAAGCAACAGTTAGAACTGGAGATGGAACAACAGACTGGTTCTAATAGGAAAAGGAATACGTCAAGGCTGTATATTGTCACCCTGCTTATTTAACTTATATGCAGAGTACATCATGAGAAACACTGGCCTGGAAGAAGCACGTGCTGGAATCAAGATTGCAGGGAGAAATATCAATCTCAGATATGCAGATGACACTACCCATATGGCAGAAAGTGAAGAGCAACTAAAAAGCCTGTTGATGAAAGTGAAAGAGGAGAGTGAAAAAGCTGGCTTAAATAAAGCTCAACATTCAGAAAACGAAGATCATGGCATCTGGTCCCATCACTTCATGGGAAATAGATGGGGAAACAGTGTCAGACTTTATTTTGAGGGGCTCCAAAATCACTGCAGATGGTGATTGCCGCCATGAAATTAAAAGACGTTTACTCCTTGGAAGGAAAGTTATGACCAACCTATATAGCATATTGAAAAGCAGAGGCATTACTTTGCCAACAAAGGTCTGTCTAGTCAAGGCTATGGTTTTTCCAGTAGTCATGTATGGATGTGAGAGTTGGACTGTGAAGAAAGCTGAGCGCTGAAGAATTGATGCTTTTGAACTGTGGTGTTGGAGAAGACTCCTGAGAGTCCCTTGGACTGCAAGGAGATCCAACCAGTCCTTTTTTTTTTTTATTAAATTTTTATTTTTACTTTATTTTACTTTACAGTACTGTATTGGTTTTGCCATACATTGACATGAATCCACCACGGGTGTACATTTAAAGATCAGTTCTGGGTGTTCTTTGGAAGGAATGATGCTGAAGCTGAAACTCCAGTACTTTGGCCACCTCATACAAAGAGTTGACTCATTGGAAAAGATTCTGATGCTGGGAGGGATTGGGGGCAGGAGGAAAAGGGGACAACAGAGCATGAGATGGCTGGATGGCATCACCAACTCGATGGACATGAGTTTGAGTGAACTCCAGGAGTTGGTGATGGACAGGGAGGCCTGGTGTGCTGCAGTTCACAGGGTTGCAAAGAGTCAGACACAACTGAGTGACTGAACTGAACTGAAAAATGAAATGAGCAAATTACTAGAAAAGTATTCACTCAAGAAGAAATATAAAACCTGAATATCTTATAATTATTTAAATAAATTAAGTCAATTTAAAAACTTCCCAAAGACATGCCAAACTCAAATAATCTCATTGACTAGTGATATTAAACACTCAAAAAAAAAAAAAAGTTCTAAACACTTAAAATATAGTTCCAATCTTAACAAAAATTAATTCCAGGAAATATAGAAGGATTATTCTCTTATCATTTTATGAAACTAGCATCAGCCTTATAATAAAACTATCAAGGGTAGTACAACAACAACAAAAAAAAATTAAAACTCAGTTATTCATGAACATATATGCCAAAATCCTGAATAAAACATAAGCAAACTGATCTAGCAATATACAAAATCATAATAATCAGGACAAGTTTTTGTAACAAGGAAGAGCATACATTGTAAAATCAATATAATTTATCAGTTAACACACTAAGAAAAATATCTCAGTGGATGGAGAAAAAATATAGCAATTTATGAAAAACAAACTAGCAATAGAGAGAAAACTTCTCTACCTTATAAAGTGTATTTTAAAACTTACTATAAGAAACATTGTATATCAAGATGAAAAGTTGAAAGATTTCCCTTGATCAGAAGGTTATCCACTGTAAACTTTCATATTTAGGATCACATTGGAGATGCTAGCCAACTCAGTAAGGTAAGAAAAAGAGATAAAGCTATAAATGTTGAAAAGAAGCAAAACTGTTATTATTTGTAAATTGTGTGTAAAAAACCCAGAACGATCCAAAAAAAAGTCAGAAATTATATGAAGGTTTAGTAAAGAAATGTGATTGTGAAATAACATGAGTAAGACGTCTGAAGTGCTGGGACTTTATCATTATTCATTATAGCAAGCATTTAAATTCTTTGTACTTTTCTGTATTATTTCAAAATTCTAAAAAATGGTCACTGCTATAAAAGAATAGATGTTAAGTGAGTATGGACTAAATGGTCATCTTAACTATTTTTATTTATTTAAGTGAGGGTAGAAAAGGAAGTCATCAATGAGTGGAATTAGGGAAAATCTGCTTGCCTATTTAGTAGAGTAGATAAGTGAAGGGGACAGAGGAGGGAAGGAGATAACTTTTATATAGTACTGCCTGCTATATTCCAAGCACTATGCTATTTTACATATATTAACTAGTACTTTATATTAACATCAAGCCTATGAGGAAGTTAGCATTAGCCTAATCCTGAAGATGAGGAAACAAAGACTCAGAGGGGTTAAGTAACTTGTTCAACCACATATGAGCAGGAAGTCAGGATTCCAAAGAGGGATCCAAACCAGTGCTTCCTCCACTGTGTCTTGTGGCTTCCTCAGTTCCAAGAAATTCCTTGTGATACATCTAACAGTTTAACCATATTCATATTCTCTTTTTCATGGTTGTACATACCCAATTTTGTTGCCTTTGGGACTTCCTAGGGCTGGTTGCTTACCTTCAGGGCTGATTCCTTACCTTTAGGGTTGGTTCTCTATCTCCCTATTAGCCTAACTCACAAAAAAATTAACTTGAGATATTATGGCATTAGTGAGTCCTTTGGGAATATAAATGTATAATAAAGAAGTCATTTTGAGTTAATATAGAGCCAGAATAAGCCAGGAGAGAGATAAGGCCAGAGGGGTTTTTTGTTTGTTTGTTTTATTTTGCCTTTTTTTGTTTTTAAAGAAAAAAAGAGCAGTTAGTACATAGTTTTCTTCAGGCAACTTTTGCCACCTGGTGGTCAAACCACATAAATTTGTGTTCTGAGTCCTGGTGCAAAGTAAATGTTTATAGCAATTCCCTAAATCATCATGGCTAAAAATGCTATAATGGACGGTATATCCTAGTGGCCAAGCAATCTTGACAGCTGAATGCATGGCCTGTGAGGGATTCCACCTGATGTAGGCTGGCCTATGTCAAGGAATTGTTACATTTGGATGGAAATGGGTAGATGAACCTTGGTGTCTCACTGAGGCTATTAACATGTAAGGGAAATTTTTGTTGTTGCTAATCTTTTGTTTGTTTGTTTGTTTGTTTTTGCATTTTCCCCTAACTGAGTCACATTTTTGAAGCAGCCACTTTTAAATCTCTAAACAAAGCAGAAATTGTTCATGTATTTCCTGCACAACCATCTTAGCATCAAATACATAGAAAAGCCTGTTGCTGGACTTGAAGGGCTAAATACTTGTGCTTTTCTCAACCAAACAGTAGATTTCCATCTGAGACTGGTTTTGAACTTGACGGGGCCTATTGGATATTTATGGAAAACCTGAGAGTTGATAACCATGAGGCTATAGGTTTAGATATGCCCTTCATGCTTGTTGAGTGTTTTTTTAATAAAGTAACTGCTTTGCAGAGGGATCTTGTTATCTCTAAAGTAAAACAGATTAGGAAAGCTGTTTTTCAAAGGGATGAGAATGCGTCCATTTCCAGATGTGTCAAAAACTACTGAATCACACTGTCAAAGGATTATGCGGTTGAAGGAAGAAATCAGAAAGAAAGAAGAAAAAAAAAACCTTTTACTCTACTATTAAATAGAGTTCAGATTAGTCTTAGAATGTTCTTCCCTTTGACAAAATATCTGATGCAGTTTTTTAAAACGTATTTTCTAAACTGGAGACTTTTTTTGTCTGTTGGATCCTTAGACACAGGAGGGAATATCAAGTCTCCCAGAAATCTGGCAGCCCATAGAATAGAATAATTTTTATTCCACAGATTGCATATCAATTGCTTCAAGGACACATGGGACATAATGGTCTATTTAGAATTATAGTTGGCTTGAGTTTTCTCTTGAGTGTCTGTATTATATAAATATTAAACTGAATTGAATTTATAGTTTTCTTATAAATCAAAATGGAACATTCATGCTGTCACCCTCACCAGCCCAACGTGAGATGGATCTAGTAGCAAAAATATAAGTAGCTATGCTCCTAAAGACAAGTAAAACATTTGGCCTATCTTGCTTAGATGTAATTAGCTAGTCCCTCTAGAAGCCCAGATGTGGTTCTCTTTGCCACACAGTGAAAATTTAGATCTTGTGAAAGTGAAAGTTGCTCAGTCATGTCTGACGCTTTGCGAACCCATGGACTGTCCATGGAATTCTCCAGGCCAGAATTATGGAGTGGGTTGCCTTTCCCTTCTCCAGGGGATCTTCCCAACCCAGGGATTGAACCCAGGTCTCCTACATTGCAGGCAGATTCTTTACCAGCTGAGCTTATGCTTACCCCACAAATAAGCTTTTGTTGTAGGATTTCTTCCACATTTCTGCACTCTATTTGTCTCAGTAGTTTTAATACATGATATAGATTTCTCTCATTCAATCAAAAAATATATATATATTTACCAAGTTCCTGGTGTGTTTTGGGTGCTCAGAGTACGGTTCAGGAAAATAGAAGTTCTTATTCTCCAGGAATTCACATTTGAGATGGAGAGACAGACAAATATTATTAGGTATGGATAAATGCTATGATCAAAAATCAAGCAGGATAAGGAGCAGAAGACTCTTGAGGAGGTGACAGTTGAACAGCAATATGAATGAAAGGTTTGAAACAGATGACTATCTAAAAGCAAAGCATGCCAGACAGAGAGAAAATCAACTTCAAAAACTTCAAGATACAACAAGCAAGCCAGTGAGTCTGCAGTGGAATGAGCCAGGGAGAGTAGAAGGAGGTGTGGTTGGAGAGTCAAGCTGGAGCCATTTTATATATGACTTCCTAGGGATTCATTTGCTATTGTTCTAACAGTGATAAAAGGTCAGACTAGCTGTCTTTGAGCAGTATGACAGATATGTTACAAGATTCAACGCATCCCCCCCCCCAACTTTATTACTTTGGTCAGATTTGGAGTATGCTATGTCCTTGATTTCTTTCTTTCTTAGAGATTCACAGTCACAGGAGTATATTACACATTCTGAAACTTTCACAGTAAAGTGTCCATTTATCCATGTGAAACTCATATATCATGGAATTCCTCTCCATAACACATTTGTTAACTTTAAGATTTACTGAAACAGGGTGATTCAGAAATCAACACTATCAGTCGGTTTCTTCCCTCTCCGTTTATGGCTGTGTGCTTAGTACTCAAGGAAGTTATCACAATCCCAGTTATCATATAAGTATACTCTGGTCACAACGAGAGCTAGTGTGTCCATGATAAGGGGCCCCGTGGGATCCAGCTCCCTATTCATTTTATTCATTTAACTAACTTTTAAAAGCTCTGTAAATCTGCAGATGCCCATTAAATGGGTTTTAAATTAATACATTGTTAATGAATGGGGGGAAAGCTTACCAGGATAGTGTATGGAATTGCTTTTTCTAGTAGGAGGTGCTTTCGTCAGGTGATTCTCCTTTCCATACGTCCCTGCCCCTGTCCTAGTCTGTCACTCACAAGATACAACCCAGAAGTTTGAAAAGGCTTTGTGATAGTACCAGCATCATAACAGACAACAGTGTGTGGTGAGCAGTTGACATAGTTAATCAGTAAATATTTGCAGCTTGTAAGATAAAAGTACATTGTCAGAAGTGAGCCATACAGTCTGAAGGCAGAATATCTAATATATGATTTAGGAATGTATTATATAGGGAGCTGGGTTCTTTTCAAAGGACTTAGTAAAACTTTTCTAGGTAGACACTAATTTAGAATTATTGACAAAAACACCTTTTTGGAGGCATGAAACATGCCTTTCAGGAATTACCTTTTCAGCACAGAAACATAGATCACATGGCAACAAAAAGCACAGCATTGACCAAAGAGAGAACAAAGCCCAAACACAACTGGATATCGGTGTCTTTGATTTACAGAGCAGACCATGAACAATGAGATCAAAGATGAAGCGGTCACAAATGCTGATCTTCTTGAAAAGGTAGGGAATTATTGCCCTAAAAGTGTAGATGCCAGTAAGATCTGAGAAAACCATGAACTAAAAAAAAGAGAGAAACTTAGCAGGAAGGGGCTGATACTAGAGGAGAGGGGTTTATTCAGATCCTCCCAGCCCAGCTCGGTTCCAGCTGGAGAGAAAGGAGTTAATTTCACCAGCCGCTCAAGCAAAACTTCCAGGCTCCATGCTTCTCTCTAGACAGTGTGGCTTGGCAACGTCACGAACACCTGCTGACCATACAGCTATGTAGAACTAATGCTGTCTTGAAGTGAGTTCAGAAAACCTGCCTATAATTGCTAACAGGACTCAGAAGAGTATAACCTAACAATAAAAATATTTAGATTATGTTGCCCATAAAAAAAAAGTCAAAGGCATACTTTTTCTGGCAGCAGTTCTCTTAAAATGTTGCCATATGGATTTATACATATGCAGATTTCCCCCAATTAGATGGAGTGCATGCTGGTTAGTTGATGGAGTCCAAGAGGGCTTCATTTGGACTTAAACAAATTAAAGCTGAAATTGTATTCCTCTGATTTTTTTTTTTTTAAGAAACCAAAGAAGATGACTGTAGAAGCCGAGTTAGAGGACATAAAGAAAACCCAGCAACGCAATCTAATGGACTGGAGTTTTACTGAACATTTTAAACCAAAAGTTCTGCTTCAGGTATTAATGGGCTATGAGTCTCATCAGATTGGTCTGGGGAGGCTCAGTGTGATTTAGAACAGTTCACTTCTAGGTCACTCTCAGATCTATTTCAGATCAATATTCCCATTTACTTCAGCTATAAAGTGAGTTTATTCCCAGACTGTGTGCTATGCATGCCCAAAATAGTTTAAAATATACTTTCTTAAAGGATGTTTTTTTTTTTAATGAAGTCTCCTAAGAAAAGAAAAAAGATATGTGCATGACTGCTGCACATGTTTTTTTTTAAAAAAAAAACATAGTAATAAAAGTAAGATGTTATTGGGAAGCAACCTTATATTTCCCCATGTTGCCTGTTGGCTCTCTTCATTTCTAAATATTTTCTGATGGAATTAACAATTCAATGTAAACTGTGATGGCTAACATTTGTTGAGCACTTACCACATGCTGCTGCTGCTAGTCAATGATTAATATGTATTACTAGGTTATTTAATCTCTTCAGTAATCCTATGAAGTAGAAACTATTTAAATAGTAGAAAACGGAGGCACCTTAACCACTAGTAACTTTTGTCCAAGGTCACACTGGAAAGGGTCTCACTGGTTGATGAATGAGAGAAGCAAGATACAAACAAACCCAAGAAATCAGACCCAGAACTTGTGCTCTTAACCACTACGCAAAATATTGAGTAATACTAAAGCAAGCTCTTTTTGTCAATTTTACATTTTATGCAAAAACTTGTACTCTTTTTTCTTTTATTCTTTTAATTTAAATTTTACCTTTATTAAAATTTTACATCCACTTATTTTTTAAAGCCAAAATGTTGTGTAAAGAGTCTTGTGAAAAATACCAGGCCCCTCCCATGCCCATGGAGCTTTCCAGGTGGTTCAGTGGTAACGAATTTGCCTGCCAATGCAGGAGTCAAATCCCTGGGTCAGGAAGATCCTCTGGAGGAAAGAAATGATAACCTACTCTAGTATTCTTGCCTGGAGAATTCCATGGACAGAGAAGCCTGGCAGGTTAGTCAATGGGGTCACAAAGAGTCAAACATGACTGAGTATGCACACTCCCATGCTATGACATAATTCCCAGAGGTAAAAGTCTTCAAGGTATTTACCTGTTTCTTTTGTTACTTTAACTCAGTTATCTCTAAATAACAAGATATTGAGTTACCATCAACTGACTCCCTCTTGAAAAAACAGCTTGCCCACCCCCATATAACACACACTGAGACATGCACATACGCTCACTCATGCACTCCTATACATACATGCTGCTGCTGCTAAGTCGCTTCAGTCGTGTCCAGCTCTGTGCGACCCCATGGACTGCAGCCCACCAGACTCCCCTGTCCCTGGGATTCTCCAGGCAAGAACACTGGAGTGGGGTGCCATTGCCTTCTCTACCTATACATACATATACACACTCATAAACTCAAACCTTGCCATTCTGTGAAACTTGTAACCATATCATACTTTTTGATTAGATTTCAAAATTTATCATATTTCAATTATATAAGTGCTATTAACAGCTGAAACAGCATGAAAAGGCAAAAAGATAGGACACTGAAAGATGGAATCCCCAGGTCGGTAGGTGCCCAATATGCTACTGGAGATCAGTGTAGAAATAACTCCAGAAAGAATGAAGAGATGGAGCCAAAGCCAAAACACCACCCAGTTGTGGATGTGACTGCTGATGGAAGCAAGGTCTGATGCTGTAAAGAGCAATATTGCATAGGAACCTGGAATGTTAGATCCATGAATCAAGGCAAATTGGAAGTGGTCAAACAGGAGATAGCAAGAGTGAACATCGACATTTTAGGAATCAGCAAACCGCTATGGACTGGAATGGGTGAATTTAACTCAGATGACCCTTCTATCTACTATTGTGGGCAAGAATCCCTTAGAAGGAATGAGGTAGTCATCATAGTCAACAAAAGAGTCCAAAATGCAGTACTTGGATGCAGTCTCAAAAACGACAGAATGATCTCTGTTCATTTCCAAGGCAAACCATTCAATATCACAGTAATCCAACTCTATGCCCTGACCAGTAATGCTGAAGAAGCTGAAGTTGAATGGTTCTATGAAGTTCTACAAGACCTTCTAGAACTAACACCCCCAAAAAGATGTTTTCTTTATAAAGGACTGGAATGCAAAAGTAGGAAGTCAAGAAACACCTGGAATAACAGGTAAATTTGGCCTTGGAATACAGAATGAAACAGAGCAAAGGCTAATAGAGTTTTGCCAAGAGAATGCACTGGTCATAGCAAACACCCTCTTCCAACAACACAAAGAGAAGACTCTACACATGGATGTCACTAGATGGTCAACACCAAAATCAGATTGATTATATTCTTTGCAGCCAAAGATGGAGAAGCTCTATACAGTCAGCAAAAACAAGACTGGGAGCTGACTGTGGCTAAGATCATGAACTCCTTATTGCCAAATTCAGACTTAAATTGAAGCAAATAGGGAAAACCACTAGACCATTCAGTTATGACCTAAATCAAATCCCTTACAATTATACAGTGGAACTGACAAATAGATTCAAGGCATTAAATCTGATAGAGTGCCTGAAGAACTATGGATGGAGGTTGGTGACATTGTACAGGAAGCTGTGATCAAGACTATCCCTGAGAAAAAGAAATGCAAAGGAGAAAAGGAAAGATATACCCATTTGAATGCAGAGTTCCAAAGAATAGCAAGGAGAGATAAGAAAGCCTTCCTCAGTGATCAGTGCAAAGAAATAGAGGAAACCAGTAGAATGGGAAAGACTAGAGACCTCTTCAAGAAAATTAGAGATACCAAGGTAGCATTTGATTCAAAGATGGGCACAATAAAGGACAGAAATGGTATGGACCTAACAGAAGCAGAAGATGTTAAGAAGAGGTGGCAAGAATACATAGAAGAACTATACAAAAAGATCTTCATGACCCAGATAATAACAATGGTATGATCACTCATCTAGAGCCAGACATCCTGGAATGCGAAGGAAGTCAAGTGGGCCTTAGGAAGCATCACTATGAACAAAGCTAGTGGAGGTGACGGAATTCCAGTTGAGCTATTTCAAATCCTAAAAGATGATGTTGTGAAAGTGCTGCACTCAATTTGTCAGCATATTTGGAAAACTCAGCAGTGGGCACAGGATTGGAAAAGGTCAGTTTTCATTCCAATCCCAAAGGAAGGCTGTGCCAAAGAATGCTCAAGCTACTGCACAATTACACTCATCTCACATGCTAGCGAAGTAATCCTCAAAATTCTCCAAACCAGGCTTCAACAGTATGTGAACCATGAACTTCCAGATGTTCAAGCTGGATTTAGAAAAGGCAGAGGAACCAGAGATCAAATTGCCAACATCCATTGGATCACAGAAAAAGTGATAGAGTTCCAGAAAAACATCTACTTCTGCTTTGTTGACTATGCCAAACCTTTGACTGTGTGGATCACAACAAACTGTGGAAAATTCTTCAAGAGATGGGAGTACCAGACCACCTGACTTGCTTTCTGCGAAATCTGTATGCAGGNTGATAGAGTTCCAGAAAAACATCTACTTCTGCTTTGTTGACTATGCCAAACCTTTGACTGTGTGGATCACAACAAACTGTGGAAAATTCTTCAAGAGATGGGAGTACCAGACCACCTGACTTGCTTTCTGCGAAATCTGTATGCAGGTCAAGAAACAACAGAACAGAATATGGAACAAGAGACTGGTTCCAAATAGGGAAAGGAGTATGTCAAGGCTGTATATTGTCACCCTGGTTATTTAACTTATATGCAGAATACATCATGCAAAATGCCAGGCTGGATGAAGCACAAGCTGGAATCAAGACTGCCAGGAGAAATATCAATAACCCCACATGACACCACACTTATGGCAGAAAGCGAAGAACTAAAGAACCATTTGATGAAAGTGGAAGAAGAGAATGTAAAAGTTGGCTTATAACTCAACATTCAGACAACTAAGATTATGGCACCTGGTCCCATCACTTCATGGCAAATAGATGGGGAAACAATGGAAACAGTGAGAGACTTTATCTTTTGGGGCTTCAAAATCACTGCAGATGGTGACTGCCGCCATGAAATTAAAAACCACTTGCTCCTTGGAAGAAAAGTTTTGACCAATCTAGACAGCATATTAAAAAGCAGAGACATTACTTTTCCAACAAAGGTCCATATAGTCAAAGCTATGGTTTTTCCAGTAGTCACATATGGATGTGAGAGTTGAACTGTAAAGAAAGCTGAGCACCAAAGAATTGATGCTTTTGAACTGTGGCATTGGAGAAGACTCTTGAGAGTCCCTTGGACAGCAAGGAGATCCAACCAGTCCATCCTAAAGGAAATCAGTCCTGAATATTCATTGAAAGGACTGATGCTGAAGCTGAAACTCCAATATTTGGCTACCTGATATGAAGAACTGACTCATTGGAAAAGACCCTGATGCTGGGAAAGATTGAAGGCGAGAGGAGAAGGGGACTACAGAGGATGAGATGGTTGAATGGCATCACCGACTCAATGGACATGAGTTTGAGTAAGCTCTGGGAGTAGGTGACGGACAGGAAAGCCTGGCTTGCTGCAGTCCATGGGGTCACAGAGAGTCAGACACGACTGAGCGACTGAACTGAACTGATTCATAGCTGCACTGTGTAGTATCCTGGATTACATTTCCTTTTTATTTGTTTAGTTTGATAAACATTTGTCATTACTCTCCCCCAAATTCTCTGCTTAAGAGTAAATCTCTGCTCAATACATTCAAACCTAACAGATATTCCATCAGTTGTGTTGTCTAAGCAATATCTTTCCTGTGTGTTCTGAACCTCTGCTTGCCTTCAACTTGTTTTCTGGGTTCACAGGGTCACAGGTGAACAGGAATTTTGCCCAAGGATGGGCCAGAAACTGAGTCACACCCATAACTGACTTAGAAGATATTTAGATAACATTTAAACCTTGGAGTTGATGCTGCAAAGGGTTAAAACTTTGAAGGATGTTGGGATTGGTTGAATATATTTTATACATGGGAAAGATATGAATTTGAGAGGCCACAAGGTGAACTGTAGACTTTCCTGGTAGCTCAGCTGGTAAAGAATCCACCTGCAATGCAGGAGACCTGGGTTTGATCCCAGGGTTGGGAAGATCCCCTGGAGAAGGAAAAGACTACCCACTCCATTATTCTGATCTGGAACATTTCATGGACTCTATAGTCCCTGGGGTCACAAAGAGTCAGAGCGACTGAGCGACTTTCACTTTAAGTGTGAACTGTTTTATGTTGAACAGTGTCTCTCAAAACATTTTTTAAAATCCTTACACCTAGGACCTGAAAGTGGATTATTTGGAATTAGGATGTCTAAATGATGTAATCCAATTAAGATGAGGTCATTATAGTGGGCTCCAGTCAAATGTGATTTATGTCCTTGTAAGAAGAAGAAAGTACCAACTGAAGACACACGGGGAGAATATTTTGTAACCAGAGAGGTGGAGATTAGAGTGAGGCAGATCCAAGCTAAAATACACTAAGGATTGATGGCCACTGTCAGAAGCTACTACACAAAGCAGCAAAGGAAATTCAGCCAGTTCTCAGAGAGAGCACGCTACACAGCTGTGGTCCTGCCATCCCCTTTGCTGTCATCCTGGCCATATCCTTTGCCTATCTTTCCAGTTAGATACTGTCTTCTTTATCCCATGTTGTCCTCTCTTGGGTTACTCTCGTTTTATAGGGGACTGTCTTTTCAAGTTGCCTCCTGAGTTAACATAAATGGCAGGTAAATTTTTGAGGTGATGGATGTTTGAAAATACCTGAATTCTATACTTTTAACTGCCAGTTTGGCTTTATATAAGGTGCTAAGTTAAAAAGTATTTTCCTTCAACATTTTGAAGCCATTCCTCAATAGTCTTCTAGCTTTCCAGATTGTCCTTGAGAAAAGTAAAACAATGAAATTCTGATCCCTGATCAGTTGAGTCTGTGTTTTTCCTTCTCTCTGTAAGGTCTTTAAGATTTCTTTTTGTTCCAGTGTTCTGGATTTCCTGTTGATATGTCTTGATGTGTGGTTCTATTGCTAATACTGTACCAGGGAGCCCAGTATAATCCAGAAACTCTGATCTTTACATTCTGGAAAATATTATACAATCATCACTCTAATAATCCCCTCCCCTCCCTTTTCTTTAGACTTTCTTCCTGAAACTCCTGTTGTTCTGGTATTGGACTTCTAGACTGAACTTCCAATTTCCTTATCCTTTCCTTCCAAGTTTCCAACAGCTTTTTTTCTTATTCTGGAAATATGTCGCTGCTTTCATCGAATTTTTCTATCAAATTTTCTGTATGTGTTGTTATAATATTAATATCATTAGGTTATATTTATAATTACAAATTATATTTATAAAACATACTCTTCACATTCCCTGGTACCGTATCTTCTCTTATCTCTATAAGGATATACTAAAGTCCTTTGAAGTCTTCTCCCTGAAAACTCCTTTCCCCAGGTTTTAACTATTATTTTTTGTGGGGGAGGTGTCTTCATTTTTCATATTGAGGAATAGCATCTAGTGATATTTGCCTCTTTGTTTATATTCATAATGAGATACTAAAAAATATGATAGGAAGTGCTACATAAAGTCAAAGTGGGGGAAAGCTGTCAATAACCTGACCTTGTTGTTGGGTAATTTGGCTGTAGGGAAGGGGGGTGTCTTGAAAGACCCATGAATGTTGATGTATTAATTCCATACTCTTGGCCCATTTAGAGTCTCTAGGGGAAAAAGTCTGGTCTCTTCTCTTCCAAGACATAACTTGTCAGGGTTTTAGGAGCCGAATGATGGAGGAGAGGAATTTCAGATTTCTTACCACTCAGTATCTAGATCTGCACTGTCCAATGTGGTAGCCACTAGTCACATATAGCTTCTGAGTACTTAGCAATTTTTATATTGATTACATATTGACATGATAATATATTTTGACATATTAGGTTAAATAAAATATATAGCTTAATTGTACCTTTAAAATATGACTACCATAAATTTTAAAATTACACACATGGCTCACATTTGTGGCTCACCTTATATTTCTATTAGACCATGCCAATTCAACTTTTACAGAATTTTTTTTTTCCTGTGGTATAGCTCTCCCTCAATGGTACCCAGGGTCCCTCCCCTTAAAAATCCACAGGGTCAGCTTCTATAGTAATAATCCTCCTTTCTTCTGCTGATGTGAGAAATGGGCACTACCCTGGCTGCTCAGAATGGTTGAGGCTTCTCAAAAGACATTAATCTTCCTACTTTCATTGCCACTTTCACTCCACTTTCAGAGGTACCTAACTCTGCCATTTCCGGAGCCTTTCTGTGTTTCTGCTCATAAAGTTCCTTCTGGTCTCTCTTAAAATTAATCTTGGAATTTGACTTTCCATGTTCTGCTAAATGAGTTACCATTTATTCTTCTGCTTTCTAGCCTCCACAATGTTTCTTTTGTCTCATCTTCCTTGGGCTTCAACTTTGTGATATTAAAACTCGAATTTGACTGTTCTTTATTGAGGGGTTAGGAAGTGCATGTGTTTAATCTTTCATTTTTAAACTGGAAGTTCATTTCAGATTTTATTTTGTTTTAACCCTGTCCTCCCCACTCCACAGAAGCTTAACTTTTATTTCTTTTAAAAAATATATTTATTTATTTATTTGGCTACTCCAGGTCTTAGTTGTGGCATGTGAAGTCTTAGTTGCAGCATGTGGAATCTAATTCCCTGACTAGGGTTCAAACGTAGGCCCTCTGCATTGGGAGCCCAGAGTCTTAGCCACTGAACCACCAGGGAAGTCCTGAAGCTTCACTTTTCAAGGTCACATGTAATTGTCCTGCCAAACCTAATGAACACTTCTTTGTTCATCTTCCTTGACCTTTTCATCACAAAACTGATCACTTCCCCACAAAACACTGTTCACTCCTGATTCCCAAAGCACCATACTGGATTCCTCCTCAGTGCTCCATCTGGAATTTTGTTGAGTACTTCTCCCCTACCTACCATTTAAATATTGAAATGCCTCAAGCCTCAGTCTCAAATTGTCGTCTCTCCTCTGTAAACATTCTTTTAATGATTTCATCTGCTATCTCCCCTGGTGGCTCAGAGGTTAAAGCATCTACCTGCAATGCAGGAGATGTGGGTTCGATTCCTGGGTTGGGAAGATCCCCTGGAGAAGAAATGGTAACCCACTCCAGTATTCTTGCCTGGAGAACCCCATGGACGGAGGAGCCTGGTGGGCTACAGTCCACGAGGTCGCAATGATTTCATCTACTACATATGTCTAATCCTGATGACTCATAAAAGTTTATCTTCCAAATTATCTGTCTGTCTTGAGTGAATTCCACATTAGTGAATTTCTGATAGGCATCTTAAATATTTAATGTCCCACATGAAGCAAATAATTTTCCCACCTAAGCATGCTTCTCCCCTCATCCATCTCAGAAAATGTCAGCATCAAGCCAAAAGGCTGAGAGTCATTCCTTACTTCAGCTTTCCCTTTGTCCCACATATCTGATCCATCATCGAGTTTTGAGGGTACACCTCAAAATACCTCTTGAGGCTATTTACCACCTCCACTGCTGATACTTTAATCCAAGTTCCATCCTCCCCATCTACTGTAATATCATCAGCCTATTTCACTCTCCCTCCACTCCAGTCCCTTCTCTCCATATCAGGTGCACCATCAATTGCTTCTTAAACACACATCTCTGAACTCCAGAATCCTCTGTAAAAATCTTAATCATATTTTAAAGAAGAGTCTTAGCCATCTTGTTCATTCTGTTTTTCTGTGAATGCCGTAAGTCTCCATTTTAATGAAAAGCTTAATTAAGGAGAAAAATATCAATACATAATAGTAGGTAAAAGCCAAGTTTTTTAAATGTATTGAAGTATAGTGGATTTACAATGTTGTGGCCAAATTTTTAAAAAGGAAAAGAAATAAACTGTATGAAACCTTTATCAAATATTGACTGAGAACACCTATACATTCATCAAAAATAGAATTTTGGTTGGTTGGTTGGTTGTTTTTCTAATTTAAAATCTGAAAGGAATTTGCCAAAAAATGTAAAGTAACGGATAGGACCCCCATAGAGCAAAATGTTTTAAATGCAAAAATATTTACCATGTCAGGACTTTCCTGGCAGTCCAGTGGTTAAGATTCTATCCTTCTACTGCAGGGGAGCATGGGTTTGAGCCCTGGTCAGGGAACTAAGATCCCCACATCTGCACTGTGCAGGCTAAAAAAAGAGAAAACAAATTTACCAGATATGTGTTTCTTGTATTGGCTCTCAGGGAACAGTTGTAAACATTTAAATGCCACTTCATAAAGGCATTTGGGGGTTAGATTGGGGAGTAAATGTATTATTTTAGTTATACTACCAGTGTGCAATTGACAGCAAAAGTAAAATAGTCCTTTCCTGACATAATATGCAATTCCATGCCTTCAGATCATCCGAACAGTGGCGAACAGAAAGCTGCCTCCACCAAATTGATATGGACAAGAAAAAACAAAACAAAACCCCACAACTGTCTAATTTCTTTCCCTATGGATATATTTCTTTATGTTGATTGGCATAAAGAAAAGGCAGCTGGCCACAGGGCCTCTCTGTTTGTGGCTGCAATTACAGTGCTGAGGATAAAATGTTTTGGAAAGGATCAGGGATAGAAGTTGTGTAGAAACAGCATGTATCAGGAAGACCACTCACAGTATGTCTCTGCACCACATCGTGGTATAGTGGAGAGCACTGTGTGGAGTGTGAAATGTGACATTTAGAGTCAAAAGACTGGTATAAGCCCTTGTACCAGAACTTAGGAACTCCATACTCTTACACAAGTCTCTTATTCTCTCTTGGCCACAAACGATACTGAAAGATGCAGCTTTTAATATTTTGAAATGAGAAAAAATAATCATACCAATTTATCTGAGGCTTTTATGATAAAATGAGATGATTTATCTGAAGGTGTGTGTATATGTGTTAAGTCGCTTCAGTCATGTCTGACTCTTTGCAACCCTATAGACTGTAGCCCACCAGGCTCCTCTTTTCATGGAATTCTCCAGGTAAAAATACTGGAGTGGATTGCCATACCCTCCTCCAAGCGATCTTCCCAACCCGGGGATCAAACTCAGGTCTCCCATACTGCAGGTGGATTCTTTACCATCAGGAAAGCCCAAGAATACTGGAGAGGATAGCCTATCCCTTTTCCAGGGGATCTTCCTGACCCAGGAATCGAAGCAGGGTCTCCTGCATTGCAGGTGGATTCTTTACCAGCTGAGCTACCAGAGAAGCTTAAAATGAAGGTATGGAAAGACTTATTATCTCACAGCATTAATGAAAAACACTTGAGCAAATACCTCTATTCTTGGAGCCTAGGATTTGTTTTTCTTATAAGAGTCACTACAATGGTCCTGAAAATATCTGCCATCTCTGCTCTCACCTTGATTAGCATCATGGAGATAAGGGGAGAAAAAGGAGGAAGCAGAGAAAGGCCCTAGCAGGAGACCCATCTCTCGGGGGAAAAAAAAGACAAAACAATGCATTCATTTTGATTTTCAGGTTCTCCAAGAAGCCAGTCAACAATACAGGTGTGTTGATTCTTATTACCATACACAAGACAACTCTTTACTGTTGGTCTTTCATAATCCAATGAATTTACAGCGTCTGCATCACGAATATTGGAACGCTGGCCTTCACTCTAATGTTGGATTCAGGTAACCAACTTAGACAGTTTAGTTAGTTATCTTAGTTAGCTTGTTACTTGGTTTTTAGTTCCTTAGCCTAAGCTGAGTGGTTCAACCTAATAAAAACATTTGTGCAGTACCATATATTCAGTGAAAATCACCAAGTTGAATGCTGTGTGCCAGGCACTGTGATAGGCGTTGAAACTATACACTGAAGAAGACAGACATCATTCCTGGCCCCATTGAATCTGGTGGGGATATTATTAAATTATACTTGATTCATTTAGACTCCAATATAACAGCCTGTGAAAGGTTTAAAGTAGGAACTACAAAACATGGCATTCCATATGCTGGTTTTGGGAAACTCCACTTGATCTAGGGAAGACTCAAATGTAGGGTAACTGAATGACCCACACACTCAGGTTCCCAGCAAACTGAGACCTCGAGGAATCAGTAATTTGTTTTTTTCTTCCCAGCTCCTTAATTATTTCATTGCTATCTTAAATTTTTTCTCTCCTTTCTCATTAATGATGAGAACTTTTTATTATTTTTCTGTACTGGTTAATGTATATTCAGTGTTTGTTATTTATGTAGAATTTAGTCCTAAAGGATACAGAGAGGATGAACATGGACAGAAAACTGAGAAATGGATTGTGTGCATACATATACACAGAAACACACACTTTCAAGTCATCAGGTGATTGTTTTAATTTAGGATACACAATAGGTAACCAAGCTAATATATTAACTGTGCTTTCCTTTGTTTTGTTTTTCATTGCCAGTAATTATGCTTTTCATTTCTTTGTTGACTAGGACTTCAGTACAACTTTGAGAACATTATTGTCTTATTCTAGATTTTGAATATTCATCTATTAAATATTTTTTTGGTTTTTTGCCATAGGTTAGAAATTTTTCTTACATTGTTAGTTTGCTCTAGGTTCTTAACTATAAATGGCTATTAAATAATATCAAATGATTTTTCTGCATCAATTTAGGTGTTCTCTCTTTTCCTTTAATCTGTTAAAGTGTGAAATTTTATCAATAGATATTCTAATGTTCAAACTTACATTCCTGTGAAAATCCAATCTGTCCATTATGTTATCTTGTTCATAAAACTGCTGCCTGTGGTTTGCTAATATATTGTTTAGAATATGTCCATCTGTATTCATGGGTAAGACTCAGCTATAGTTTTTCCCATCTTTAAATGTTCTTGTCTGGCTTGCAATTGAGATTTTTATTAGCCTCATAAATTAATGGGTGGATATTCTCTCTTTGTATCTCTATTTTTTTATTTTCTAAAAGAATTTATGTAAGACTAAGATGTATATTCCTTTGGCATTTGATAAAACTTGCAAATAAGAACATCTGGACTTGGGAAGATGTTTACTGATTTAACCTCTGTCATGATTATTAGACTCTTTGGGTTTACTATGTATTTTTGAACTAGATTTGATAATATGTACTTCTCTAGAAATTTGACCATTTTACCTGTTTTTAAAATTATTGCATAAAGTGGATTACAATATGCTCTTGCCTTTTTGTGTTACACATATCTGTTTTAATCCCTAATGCTTTTAATCTGTGATTTCTCTGTTTTTCTGGACCAGTCTTGCCAAAGGTTTGCCAATTTTGTTAATTTTTTTTAAAAGCAACTATTGCATTTGATCCTTTCTCCTTTTTATTTTTTAAAATTATGCCCTCATCTTTATTATTTTTTATTTTCTATTTCTTTGGATTATTCCAATGTCCTTTAACTTTTCAAATTAGAATTTTATCTCAGGATTTTGAGTTATTTTTGTTGCTTTACAAGTATTTAAAGCAAAAATTTCTTTATAAATACCACCTTAGCACTACAAAATATCTGACTGATGGAATTTTATTGTTCATTTTTTTGAACACATAATTCTTTTTTACTGAATTATAGCTGATTTACTCATATTAGTTTCAGGTGTACAACATTGTGATTCAATATTTTTATAGATTATACTCCATTTAAAGTACTGTAAAATATTGGCTACATTTCCCTGTGCTATACAATGTATCCCTGTAGTTTATTTTATACCTAATAGTTTGTGCCTCTTTACCCCTGTTCTTAACCTTGCCTCTTTCCCCTTCTCTCTCCTAACTGCTAACCACTAGTTTGTTCTCTGTATCTGCGAGTCTGTTTTGGTTTTGTTATATTCATTCATTTGCTTTATTTTTTTAATTCCACATATAGGTGATAACAAACAGTATTTGTCTTTCTCTGTATGACCTATTTGACTGAACATAGTAGGTCCATCCATGTTGCTGCAAATGGCATAATTCCAGTCTCTTTTATGGCTGAATAGTGTTCCATTACGTATATGTACCACATCTTTTATCTGTTCGTCTGTTGATAGACACTTAGGTTGCTTTCATATCTTGGCTGTTTTGAACAATGCTGCTATATCATTCATTTCTCATTTCCATAGTTCTTATTTGACCCATGGATTGCATAGAAATGTGAGTTTTTATTTGAAACATTTGTCTGAGTTACATTTCTATTATAATTTATAATTTCAAAAGTAGTAGTCAGACAACATGTTCTATAGAATATTGATGCTATGAAATTTGTTGATCCACTTTGTTGCTTAATATGTGGTCAGTTGTTATAAATACTCCAAGTTTGTGTGTTAAGGAAATATATTCTTTGGTTTTTGAATACAGGTTTGTATTTCTTAATCTTCACTATTCTTTCTGATTTTTAAAAACTTGGTCAATTAACTAATGAGAAATGATTTTTTAAAAAACTCAATGTGTGATGGAACTTGTATATTTTTTCCTATAAATTTGTCAGTTTTTGAACTCATGCATGTTAAGATTGACACCACCCTTATGATGACACCACCCTTATGGCAAAAAGTGAAGAACTAAAGATCCTCTTGATGAAAGTGAAAGAGGACAGTGAAAAGGTTGGCTTAAAACTTAACATTCAAAAAACTAAGATCATGGCATCCAGTCCTACCACTTCATGGTGCATAGATGGGGAAACAAGGGAAATGGTGACAAACTTTATTTTTTGGGGCTCCAAAATCACTGCAGATGGTGACTACAGCCATGAAATTAAAAGACACTTGCTCCTTGGAAGAAAAACTATGACTAACCTAGACAGCATATTAAAGAGCAGAGACATTACTTTGCCGACAAAGGTCCATCTAGTCAAAGCTATGGTTTTTCCAGTAGTCATGTATGGATGTGAGATTTGGACTATAATGAACACTGAGTGCCAAAGAACTGATGCTTTCAAACTGTGGTGTTGGAGAAGACTTTTGAGAGTCCTGTGGACTGCAAGGAGATCTAACCAGTCAAACCTAAAGGAGATCAGTCCTGAATATTCATTGGAAGGACAGATGCTGAAGCTGAAACTCCAATACTTTCGCCATCTGATGCGAAGAACTGACTCCTTAGAAAAGACCCTGATGCTGGGAGAGATTGAAGGCAGGAGGAGAAGGGGACGACAGAAGATGAGATGGTTGGATGGCATCACCAACTTGTACATGAGTTTGAGCAAGCTCTGAGAGTTGGTGATGGACAGGGAAGCCTGGGGTCTCAAAGAGTCGGACATGACTAACTGACTGAACTGAACTGATGTTAAGATTATGTTAATAAGCAAAACAAGAATTGAGTTGTTTCCCTGATTAAGCTTTTATCAATATGCAATGTCTTTATCTCTAGGATTGCTCTTTGCTTTCATGGTTATATTGTCCGATATTGATATATACAACTTGTACATGAGTTTGAGCAAGCTCTGAGAGTTGGTGATGGACAGGGAAGCCTGGGGTCTCAAAGAGTCGGACATGACTAACTGACTGAACTGAACTGATGTTAAGATTATGTTAATAAGCAAAACAAGAATTGAGTTGTTTCCCTGATTAAGCTTTTATCAATATGCAATGTCTTTATCTCTAGGATTGCTCTTTGCTTTCATGGTTATATTGTCCGATATTGATATATCTGTACAGACTTTATCATATGTATCTTGTCTGATAGTGATAAACTTTATAAGCCTCTTTTAGATTTTATCTTGTATATCCTTTTCTATCCATTTACCTCTTGCAAAATATATATATAGCCAAATTTTAAAAATTCATCTGACAATATTTACCTCTTGAGAACCTAGTTCATATATTTGGATTAATTTCAACCATTTAATTTTGTCCTTTTATTTGCCCTTTTTTCTGTTTATTTCTCCTTATTTGGTTTGAATTAATTTCATTTTTATTACTACTACCAGAATGACAGTTATATACTATATCTCAACTCATTCTTCAGAAATTATAATATACACTTTCAAATTTACAAAATCATCAGCACCTTTGTTATGTTGTTCACTCACTCAGTCATGTCTGACTCTGTGATCCCATGGATTGTAGCATGCTAAACTTCTGTGTCCTTCAGTGTCTCCTGGAGTTTGCTCAAATTCCTGTCCAATGAGTCAGTGATGCTGTCTAACCATCTCATCCTCTGCTGCCCACTTCTCCCTTTGTCTTCGATCTTTCCCAGCATCGGGGTCTTTTCCAATGAGTTGGGTCTTCACATCAAGTGGCCAAGTATTGGAGTTTCAACATCAGTCCTTGAAATGAATATTCAGGATTGATTTCCTTTAGGATCGACTGCTTTCATCTCCTGCAGAAGACCGTGCCTTTACCTTCCTACCAAATAATATAACCACAATAGAGTGTTTTAGTTTCTTATCCCCATTCCACATTTTCTATTATTGTAGAACACTTTAATTCTATCTTAATGTTTTTATCCCACAATATAATAACATTATTGTTTTCATATCCAGTGTTTGTAAATTAATATATGCTTACTATTTTATTTTCCCTTCTTCCTAAGATAAGAACTTTAAAAGTTCATACATATAGTGAGGATCTTTGGTAGTAAAATCAGTTTTGTTTATTGCAAATATCTTCATTTTAGCCTTGTTCATGAAAGATAATTTTGCTCAGGATATAGTTCTTGATTGATATGTAAATTCTCAGCATTTTGAAGAAAATTGTCCCATTGTCTTCTGAATGCCTTTGAAGTTATTAAGATGTAAGCATCATTCTTAATAAGAAATGTTACAAGCATGCTTTATAAAATTAGAAACAAAATAGAGGTAACTACCATGACCAATTCTAACCAACATTTAATGAAGATCTAAATCAGAAAAATTACTAAAAGTATCTTTATAGGAATCCAAAAGGAAACTGTCACTATTGGCAGCTGAGGTTATTAGTGACACAGGAAAATCCCAAACAATCTATCTAAAAATGTGAATTAATGGGAGAAATTACCTGAAGATCAGCCCTGAATATTCATTCAGCAACCCTGATGCTGAAGCTCCAACACTTTGGTCTCCTGATGCAAACAGCCAATTCCTTAAAAAAGACCCTGATACTGGGAAAGATTGAAGGCAAAGGAGAAGGGAGCAGCAGAGGGGTGAGATGGTTGGATGGCATTACGGACTCAATGGACATGAATTTGAGCAAATTCCAGGAGATAGTGGAGGACAGAGGAACCTGGCATGCTGCAGCATGACCCCATGCCAGTCCATGGGGTCACAAAGAGTTGGACACAACTTAGCAACTGGATAACAACAGCAGCATATCCTCTAACTGCATTTTTTTGCACTACAAGACATTGTTAGAAAATGTGATGTTTAAAAAAGGAAAAAATACCATTGACAACAGAAACAAAAACCAGAATACCCAAAAAAGCCAAACTTAGGGTTTGTTGTTTACACCCACACTTTGACCAAAGAAAATCATTCTTTTTCCATTCCCCTCCCAAGTGAAAATGTTAGATATATTTGGCTTCAGATATTACAAATTAAATAATAAAACCCAACATATTGACCTTTACATACATTTTATAACTTAATAAAATAGATACATTTTATTTGCAATTTTTCTCTTTCAGTAACCTATTTTATGACATGTTCTATAATTTACTTCTCCAGTGATGTTTATATTATTCCCCCAAGTGTGTAAAATATATCCTTAGAGATTATATTGGTGTTACACTAACCTTATGGATAACGCTGACAATCATGTGTATTTTTTATGATCTGATTCTCCAAGATAATTGTGGATTCAAGTTAACAACCAGAATCACATGGTAAGTAGAATTTAATCCGATTCTGTGTTTACTTAGCTTTCTGCAAGAACCCAGTGCAGGAGATACAGCATGACCCCATCTTTATCTCATCAGGGGGCTCAGAGCTACCCCAAGGCACCACTTCTTTTGCTTCCCTCCCCCACACTGGTTGCATGTACCTGCTGAAATGAGCATCAAGGTACCGTGTTGCCCCCCTTCAGCTGAGAAGCCACAGCCTACACTCCACTCCCATTTGTCTCATTAAGGTGCGAGCCCACAGTTCTGAGGATTCACAGCACATAAGGCAGTCAAAATATTCCACCTTTTATCTTAACTCTGTAGAAAAAACAATACTGTTAGAAATTAGACTACAAAGTCATTTTCCAAGACCCTTTGCTTACACATACAGGAGCTTCCACAGTATGTACCTGGCTTTGTGGAGAGTAAGAATACTTCACATGGAAAACCGTTTAGAGTTAGTGGATTCCAAGGGGCTGGGTAGCAGGGCCCAATGGGAGAGATAGTAGGCCAGAAGGATGAAGAATAGATTAATCTACAACCTTGTCAGTCCTTCTGAAGTTAATTCTCTATTTAGCTTTTCTATTTCTTCTTCAATTACTTTTGGAAATTTTTATTTTCTTAAGGAATCATGCATGACATCTAGATTTTCCAGTCTATTAAAATAAAATTAATCAGTATTCCCCAAATAAACATCCATTTCTGAAAGAGATGGATTAATGTCTATCTTTATGATTATAGCTCTGTTTCTTCTTCCTGTTAGTTCTGCATGTGTACTGTATGTGTATATGCATAAAGTTATTTTTGAATTTCTATTTTTAAATACATCCTTCTTAAAGGATTGTAACTTATCAACATGATAACACGTCTCTCTATGTTCCCTTTAATGCTTTTCACTTTTAATTTAACCATATTTGATATTAATATTATTGGAAATTCTTTTATATTAATAATTTACTGATGTAATGTTCTCAGTCATTTTGCATGTCAACTAGGAATGATGTTTCACTATATTCATGGCAAATTGATTATAACGGTTAAACTAGTAAGGGAATTATTTTTCTCCTGTAGCAAAAAAAATCTGTAGTTGGGCATTGTCTCAGGGATAGTGCAGCTACTCACAAAAATTAAGGACCTAGACTTCTGCCATTTTTATATTCTTCTGCTTGAACTGGATTTTTAGATATCTCTCTTTTTTTTTTTAACTTTTTGTTTTCTCCTGGGATATAGCCACTTAACAATGTTGTGATAGTTTCAGATGAACAGTGAAGTGACTCAGCCATACATATACATGTATCCATTCTCCCTCCCGGAGAAGGCAATGGCACGCCACTCCAGTACTCTTGCCTGGAGAATCCCATGGATGGAGGAGCCTGGTGGGCTGCAGTCCATGGAGTCGCTAAGAGTCGGACAAGACTGAGCGACTTCACTTTCACTTTTCACTTTCATGCATTGGAGAAGGAAATGGCAACCCACTCGTGTTCTTGCCTGGAGAATCCCAGGGATGGGGGAGCCTGGTGGGCTGCCGTCTATGGGGTTGCACAGAGTCGGACACGACTGAAGCCACTTAGCAGCAGCAGCAGCAGCCTTCTCCCTCTAGCTCTCCTCCCATTCAGGCTGCCACATAACACTGAGCATTGTACTATGTGCTATACCATAGGTCCTTGTTGGTTATCCATTTTAAATACAGCAGTGTGTACAAGTCCATCTCAAAATCCCTAACTGTCCCGTCCCCCCATCTTTCCCCCAGGCAACCATAAATTCATTCTCTAAGTGTTTGAGTTTGTTTCTGTTTTAGATACACCTCTTTTAAATATCAACTTGAGTTTTTTAGCCACTCTGAGATCTTCTATCTTTTAAAATATTCTAATAATAATAATGTTATTTTTTTTACATTTTAAATGACTTAGTCTATTCACTTTTACTTTATTTGTAATATGTTTGGCCTCATTTTTACCATTAAATTTATACAACCTATATTTTTACTTCAAGATTAATCCCTTTCTTCCTTTGTTAGACTCAATTTAATTCATTCATAGCATGTGATTTTTTTAAAGTCATAAATTCTACTTATATTTTTCTAGAAGTTACACTTATCCTTTTAAATCACATTTAAATACTTTTATATAATAGATAGGGTTAATGAATATTAATACCATTTCCCAGAATATGTTAAAATCTTTAACATATTTTCACATGCTCCCAGTGCATCTCCTACCTCCCGTTTAGAAATTGTCTATAAATTTTATTTCTAATTGTAAAGTAATATTTTTGATAACAAGTAATAGAACTGAATATAAATACTTACATTTAACTATTAATTTTATTCTTTCTCAGCTCTTACTTATATCCCATGTTGTCTTTCTTCGACTTTTCTTTTAAGCTCTGGAATACATTTTTGAGTAATTCTTTCAGAAAGTATCCCTGGGTGGCAAACTTCCTGAATCATTGTGTGCTGAAATGCTTCTTATTTTGTCATTTCATTTGAAATATACGTATCTGTGTTCCGTCATCACAGATCAATAAGTAAGGGTTCTGTGTTTTGTTTAAAATGCCGATTTATTATGTTTCTAAGAATAAGAGAGCATAATCTGATTTAAGGATTAAAAGGATCTTCTAGTTGCTCTGTTAGGAATAGACTACAGGGACTCGGGGATAGGAACAAGGAGACTTGTTGGAAGACTATGGCAACAATCCTAGCAAAAGATGATAGTGACTTAGACCAGGACTCGGCAGTAAGCAGAGAGAGAAGCGATAGGATTTTGAATATATTTAAATATGTTTTAAAAAATCATTTGGATTTCCTGACAGTTGGAAGAAGAACTTGAGAAACAAGAGTAGTCAAGATAACTTCAGGGTATTTGACTTGTTCAACTCGACATGTTGACAAGTGTAGACTTACCACCAACTAACAGGCCAAGTAGGAATTCAAGAGATACCTGTAATAACAGGCAAGTTTGGTGTTGGAGTGCAAAATGAAGCAGGGCAAAGGCTAACAGAGTTTTGAAAAGAGAACACACTGGTCATAGCAAATATCCTCTTCACACAACACAAGAGAAGACTCTACACATAGACATCACCAGATGGTCAATACCAAAATCAGATGGACTATATATTTTTTTACAGCCAAAGATAGAGAAGCTCTATACAGTCAGCAAAAAAAAGACTGGGAGCTGACTGTGGCTCAGATCATGAACTCTTTATTGCCAAATTCAGACTTACATTGAAAAATGTAGGGAAAAACCACTAGACCATTCAGGAATGACCTAAATCAAATCCCTTATGATTATACAGTAGAAGTGACATGTAGATTCGAGAAATTAAATCTGACAGTGTGTCTGAAGACCTATGGATGGAGGTTTGTGACATTGTAGAGGAAGTGGTGATCAAAAACCATCCACAAGAAAAAGAAAGCCAAAATAGTTGTCTGAGGAGCCCTTACAAATAGCTGATAAAAAAAAGAGAATCAGAAGGCAAAGGAGAAAAGGAAAGACATACCCAACTTGAATGCAGAGTTCCAAAGAATAGCAAGGAGAGATAAAGCCTTCCTCAGTGATCAATGCAAAGAAATAGAGGAAAACAATAGAATGGGAAAGACTAGTGATCTCCTCAAGAAAATTAGAGATACCAAGGGAGCATTTAATTCAAAGATGGCACAATAAAAGGACAGAAATGGTATGGACCTAACAGAAGCAGAGGATATTAAGAAGAGGTGGCAAGAAAACACAGAAGAACTATACAAAAAAGATGACCCAGATAACCACGATGATATGATCACTCACCTAAAGCCAGACATCCTGGAATGTGAAGTCAAGTGGGCCCTAAGAAGCATTACTACTTGGACAAAGCTAGCGGAGGTGATGAAATTCCAGCTTAAATATTTCAAATCATAAAAGATGATGCTGTTAAAGTGCTGCACTCTTTATGCACGCAAATTTGGACAACTCCACAGTGGCCACAGGAGTGGAAAAGGTCTGTTTTCAGTCCAATCCCAAAGAAAGGTAATACCAAAGAATGTTCAAACTACCACACAGTTTGACTCATCTCACACACTACCAAGTAATGCTCAAAATTCTCCAAGCGAGGACTCAACAGTATGTGAACTGAGAACTTCCAGATGTTCAAGCTGGATTTAGAAAAGGCAGAGGAATCAGAAATCAAATTGCCAACGTCTGGTGGATCATAGAAAAAGCAAGAGAATTACAGCAAAACATTTACTTCTGCTTTATTGAATATGCCAAACCTTTGTACGGATCACAACAAATGGTGGAAAATTCTTCAAGAGATGGGAATACCAAACGACCTTACCTGCCGCCTGAGAATCTGTATGCAAGTCAAGAAGCAACAGTTAAAACAGAACATGGAAAAACAGACTGGTTCCATATTGGGAAAGGAGTACATCCAGGCTGTATACTGTCATCCTGCTTATTTAACTTAATGCAGAGTAAATCATATGAAATGCCAGGCTGGATGAAGCACAAGCTGGAATCAAGATTGCCAGGAGAAATATATGCATATGTCATATGCATACCTCACATATGCATATGACCCCACCATTATGGCAGAAACTGAAGAGGAACTGAAGAGCCTCTTGATGAAAGTGAAAGAGGAGAGTAAAAAAAAGCTGATTTAAAACTCAACATTCAAAAAACTAAGATCATGGCATCCAGTCCCATCACTTCATGGCATATCGATGGGGAAACAGTGGAAACAGTGACAGACTTTATTTGCTTGAGCTCCAAAGTCACTGCAGATGGTGACTGCAGCCGTGAAATTAAAAGATGCTTGCCTCTTGGAGGAAAGTGAAGTGAAATGAAGTCGCTCAGTTGTGTCTGACTCTTTGCAACCCTGTGAACTGTAGTCTACCAGGATCCTCTGTCCATGGGATTTTCCAGGCAAGAGTACTGGAGTGGGTTGCCATTTTCCTTCTCCAGTGGATCTTCCCAACCCAGGGATCAAACCTGGGTCTCCCACATTGTAGGCAGACACTTTACCATCTGAGCCACCAGGGAAGTCTATGACCAACCTAGACTGCATATTAAAAAGCAAAGACATTACTTTGCTGACAAAAGTACATATAGTCAAAGCTATGGTTTTTTCCAGTAGTCATGTATGGATGGAGAGTTGGACCATAAAGAAAGCTGAAAGCTGAAGAATTGATGCTTTTGAACTGTGGTGTTGGAGAGGACTCTTGAGAGTCCCTTGAACTGCAAGATTAAGCCAGTCAGTCCGAAAGGAAATAAGTCCTGAATATTCACTGGAAGGACTGATGCTGAAGCTGAAATTCTAATACTTTGGCATCTCATATGAAGAACTGACTCATTAGAAAAGACCTGATGCTGGGAAAGATTGAAGTGGGAGGAGAAGGGGACACAGAGGACGAAATGGTAGGATGCCAGGACCAACTCAATGGACTTGAGTTTGAGCAAGCTCTGGAAGATGGCAAGGGACAGGGAGACCTGGCATGCTGCAGTCCTTGGGGTTGCAAAGAGTTGGACATGACTGAGCAACTGAAGAACAATAACATTACTAAATCCCAGTAAGCAGTAAGATGCTGTCACTTCAGTTCAGTTCAGTCGCTCAGTCGTGTCCAACTCTTTGCAACCCCATGGAATGCAGCACGCCAGGCTTCCCTGTCCATCACCAACTCCCGGAGTTTACTCAAACTTATGTCCATTGAGTTGGTGATGCCATCCAGCCATCTCATCCTCTGTCATCCCCTTCTCCTCCCACCTTCAATCTTTCTCAGCATCAAGTCTTTTCAAATGAGTCATTTCTTCACATGAGGTGGCCAAAGTATTGGGGTTTCAGCTTCAGCATCTGTCCTTCCAATGAATATTCAGGACTGATTTCCTTTAGGATGGACTGGTTGGATCTCCTTGCAGTTCATGGGACTCTCAAGAGTCTTCTCCAACACCACAGTTCAGAAGCATCAGTTCTTCAATGCTCAGATTTCGTTATAGTCCAACTCTCACATCCATATATGACTACTGGAAAAACCATAGCTTTGACTAAATGGACCTTTGTTGGCAAAGTAATGTCTCTGCTTTTTAATATGCTGTCTAGGTTGGTCATAACTTTTCTTCCAAGGAGCAGGCATCTTTTAATTTCATGGCTACAGTCACCATCTGCAGTGATTTTGGAGCCCAAAAAGATAAAGTCTGTCACTATTTCCATTGTTTCTCCATCTGTTTGCCATGAAATGATGGGACCAGATGCCATGATCGTAGGTTTCTGAATGTTGAATTTTAAACCAACTTTTTCACTCTCCCCTTTCACTTTCATAAAGAGGCTATTCAGTTTCTCTTCACTTTCTGCCATAAGTGTGGTGTCATCTGGATATCTGAGGTTATTAATATTTCTCCTGGCAGTCTTGATTCCAGCTTGTGCTTCATCCAGCCTGGCATTTCATATGATTTACTCTGCGTATAAGTTAAATAAGCAGGATGAGAATATACAACCTTGACATACTCCTTTCCTGATTTGGAACCAGTCTGTTTTTCCATGTTCTGTTTTAACTGTTGCTTCTTGACCTGCATACAGATTTCTCAGGAGGCAGGTCAGGTGGTCTGGTATTCCCATCTCTTTAAGAATTTTATCCAGTTTGCTGTGATCCACACAGTCAAAGGTTTGGGCATAGTTAATAAAGCAGAAGTAGATGTTTTTCTGGAATTCTCTTGCTTTTTCAATGATCCAGTGGATGTTGGCAATTTGATCTCTGGTTCCTCTGACTTTTCTAAATCCAGCTTGAACATCTGGAAGTTCATGTTTCACATACTGATAAAGCCTGGCTTGGATAATTTTGAGCATTACTTTGCTAGCATGTGAGATGAGTGCAACTGTGCGGTAATTTGAGCATTCTTTGGCATTGCCTTTCTTTGGGATTGGAATAAAAACTGACCTTTTCCTGGTCAGTAAGATGATGACATATACATAAATGCACAAGCAGCTTAGGGTGTACTATTTAGGATGAGGGTATTCACAAGCCGGATAAGTTTATAGCAAGACTACAGTGTTTCAACTAATCCAGTGAATCAGTTAGCTGGTGGTCAATTCAGATGGTACCTATTGTGCTATAAAATTGCCCTATAAAGACATTTTACCATATTACTCTGCAATTAACAATGACTGTTTCTCCAAACTGTCATCAACTTTGGTATTATCAAGCATTAACTTTGATTTGGAGGGAAATATCTAATTTTTAATTTTGTAGGTCTTTAATCATGAAGGAAGTTGAAGATTTTTCATATCTTCATTGAATATTTATAAATGACTACTTTGTACAAAATATATTCTAGCATATATCTCTATATTATGTTTATTACACGGGCAGTTTAGAATCAGTTAATTTTTGAAAAGTTCATTTGCACAATCACTATCTTATGCACTTGTTGACTTTGAAGTGAAGTGTCAGTTGTTCAGTCATGTCTGACTCTCTGTGACCCCATGGACTGTAGCCCACCAGGCTTCTCTGTAAATGGGATTCTCCAGGCAAGAATATGGGAGTGGATTGCTATTCCCTTTTCCAGAGGATCTTCCTGACCCAGGGATTGAAACTGGGTCTCCTGAATTGCAGGCAAATTGTTTACCATGTGAGCTGCCTATTAACTCAGTTGTCACCTGCTGATCTTTTCCTTTTTTAGAAATTATTTGGAACTTGTTGCAAAATCCATTCAAGATTGGATCATAAAAGAAGAAGCTATATATCAGGAAACTAAAATGTCTGATGAAATCAATAAAACCAAGTATGAGCTGGAAATAAAATCTTCTGTTGCTACCAAAGTTTCTTCTACTAGCAAAATTTATTCTATTAAAAAATCTAAAAGTAAGTAACCAATTTAACATATCTTATATATAAAGTCCCAAGACATTCTGCTGTTTACTAATTAAATCAAGTCTGTAACTATTTCAGGATTAAACAGTTTTCCACATTTCTGTGACTCTTCACTTTCCCTATAAAATAGAATAGCTGCTTTCTAAATATGATGAGAATATTTGTCTTATATTGATTTGATACTTGTCTTATATTGACCCCACTTCCTGCCAGATTTGAAAGATTCAATCTGTTCAGATTAAATGTGATGTTAGGGAAATGCCAAATGTCTTTATTTTGGTGGGCTTCATAGGTTCGCCTATCTAAGGTTTGTTGGCAATATATGAGGTAAATTCAGAGACAGTATGTCTCTGTAAGAATAATTATTGTTTCCAAAGTGAGAATAAAACAAGACCTTCCTTATAAGAGTAAACAGAAGAGTCCTGAGACTAACTGGGGGGATTAGAATAACAAATGAAGGGGAAATGAATTCTTGGGGGCCTGTGACATGGATTAGATGGGATGTTGCATCAATATACATTTTTGTTTTTGTTGTTTATTTTCATGGTGTTGATGCTGTCAAGCAGAGAGAAGAAGGTGACAAAAAGAAAAAGGATACTTGATCAATGAATGAAATGTTGATGTAATTCATCTGGAAAATAAAGATATTTTACTGGGTTCAGACAAAGGGAATGAACTCTGTGTAATTACTATTCATTATTTCTGGTAACTAAGTTGAGAGTGATTTCCTATAAATAAGCAAAACTATATAATTTCCTAAGTTTTTGCAACCTCTGTAAAGTACCAGAGGAATTTGTGCTTGGCTTGATTCTAAGATAAAACTTGGCAAACCAAGTCAACAATTCATTTTCACCAAAATGGTTCCATAATCTGTCCATCACTTCTGCCTTTCTCCAAGTGGGGCAGCACAGGACAGTAATTAGAATACTAGATGGGACTAAATAACACAGGTAGGGCTGCCCTTACAGTTGTATCCAGGTCATGCTTATCTGCTAGTACCAAGGATTGTGGGTTGACTGCCTTTTCTTTATTCTGCTTCTGAGCAGAACCAAAAGCTCAATAATTATCTGGGTGTCTGTGGACCAAAGTCAGAAAATGATCTATTTGAAATCAGAGTTGGAATGTACCTGGTAGGTATTACATGCAGGACAGATGTAAATCTTCACCACAAAATAACTGTAATGGCAAGAGGAGGGCTTCAGTATGGAAGGAAAAGATAAATTTGTCCTGTGTGGTTTTAAGGGGTTAAATTAGGATTAACTAGATTAAAACTCTAGTGAAAGTCCAGCTCAATAAAAGCTTCAGAATCTCAACACATTGAGAATGGAATGCACTGCCTCCACTGATGGTGAGTTGTTCATCCCTAAAAGAGTTCATTTCTACTTCAGACGTCCACTCTAGAGATGACCAAAAAAAAAAAAAAAAAAATTCAGATGTGAGTGAATAGGGCTCTCCTACAACTCAGATGTTTGGTCCTTCTATGAAAATTAGAGAGTTTTACCAAGAAGTTTAATTTTCTCTGGTTATAGGTAACAAAGGAATGAGCAAAACAGAAATATCAGATCAAGAAAAAGACAAAGAAAAAGAGAAGGAAAAGATTAATTTTATTTTAGAAGGCTCTCTCAAGGTAATCCAAAGAAAGACAAATGACACTGACAAATTACAGGTTCAAAATTGTTTTGTGCTAGAGCATTTGTGTAGTATCACAGGAAATGATCTTTTGCTAAACTCTCAGATAATTGAATCTTCAATGAAATAACAGTCTCTCCACCAAGCTCACTCCTCCACCAGATGATAAACCTTTAGGGAGCTCTGCCAAAATCCAGGGCAGTGCCCCTTGTTCATAGTTGGTATACTTGCTGCTTCTGCGGCAGTGGTTTGTTTTTGTTTGCATCTTTATTGGGATTTTTAATTACAAAAGTAATACATGCTTTTACAAGAAATCTTAACTTAACCTGGCTGGCCTAAGCTCCTGAAATCAGAAATAGTAAAAGTTTGGTTTGTCCTATGTTCATACAAGCATGCATGCATAAATGTAAAGAAAGTTTTCATGTTTGGTTTTGGTTTAGGTTTGATATATATATATATTTTAACTCTGCCACATACTTTTTTCTCTTATCAATACATCCTGAATATCACTTCCAGACAGTATCGAGAGTTCTAACTTGTCTTCATAGCATTATATTAGTCTATGATTTGGATGTACCTTAATTTATAAAACAATTTCCTTATTAATAAATGCCAATTTTTAAAATATACAGAAACACTCAACTTTTATATAGTCAAATCAATCATTTTTGGCTAAAATTTAGAAGACACTGCCAGATTTTGGCAAAGATGTGAAGTAAAGCAAATTCTCCTATACTGCTGAAGTATAAGTTGGTACTTTCACTTTGGAAAATGGGCATAACTACTAAAGTTAGGCGTACGATTTCTCTTTAACCTAATAATGTCACTCCTAAGTATATACCTGATATACTTATGCATGCATGGGTGCACCAAGACATACGGACACAATTGTTCTTGCAGTGTTGTCTTTAATTCTCCCAAACTCGAAACAATTCAAATATCCATCAATAAAAAGTCTAGAATGGTTTATTCATGTGATGAAATACTATGCAGCTCTGCAAATGGCCTCTAGCTTACAGAAGTATGTATGAATCTCACAAACATCATATTAAGAAAAAGAAAAAAAAGTTAAAAGACTATATATTGATACATTATATAAGATTTCATTTATAGAAAATGTTAAATGGCAAAGCTAAAAACTAATGCATTAAAAACTAGGATGATGGTTGCCTTTGGGGCAGTCCAAGTGGGTAGTAGTTGAGGAGAATGCAGGGGGCTTCTGGGGAGCTAGAGATCATCTATTTCTTGACCTGGTGGTACTTTTACAGGAGTGCTTACATACATGCATCAGTCGCTCTGTCTCGTCTGACTCTTTATGACCCCATGGACTGTAGCCTGCCAGGCTCCTCTGTCCATGGAATTTTTCAGGCAAGAATACTGGAGTGGGTTGCCATTTTCATCCTCCAGGGGATCTTTCTGACCCAGGGATCAAACCTGCATCTTCTCCTGCATTGCAGGCAGATTCTTTACCTGCTAAGCCATCAGGGAAGCCCACAGTAGTGCTTACTTGGTGGTCATTCACTCAGATGTTCACTTAGGATTTGTGCTCTTTTTGACTGTACGCTGCTGTTGCTGCTGCTGCTAAGTCACTTTAATGTATGCTATAGCTTATCAAAAAAAAGTTTTTAAAATATCTGTCATTTTTTATAATGTTTTTAGGACTTCTATGCTTTTGATTCCATCAGGTTGATTCTACCCTGAGTTTCTGTTCATTTTCATGCACTCTCTTAGAATATCTTCATAGATATGCTTTTCATATTCAGAGATCATTAGAAATTATCTGAAATACATTTTTCTAGTGTAATGTAAGTGTCTTAATTTTTCTTTGCCCAGATGGACTGTCATTTTACTAGTACTATTTGATTAAATGTAATATTAATCCCCACCTCTTAAACTAAATTGAAATGTTGATATGTCACATATTAGGTACCCATTTTTAAATCTATTTTTAAAAATCCCTATAAAATGATAAAAGACATATTCTAAGCTCTTCTGAACACTGGAGTGTTTAGTGTTTGTGTCCTTTGAAATTCATATGCTGAAAATCTAATCCCAATGTGAAGGTATTTTAAGCCATTTTTGAATCACCCACTTATTTATTCCTATACAAGTACCATACTATTTTAATTACATTAGCTTTGTTGTAAGCTTATACACTGGGTAGGCAGGAGTTGATTTCCCCATCTCCATCAGTGTGCAGTTACCCTCAAAATGTTGTTGGTTGATATTGGAGAGCCTCCCGGGCTTCTTGGTATTAATGGTAAAGATAAATTACGTGGCAAAATATATGTTTGCTGCTTATACTAAATTTTAAAGTACCTGTTGGTATTGAAACTAATATCTCTTGGGGCTTTTTCCTTTATTTAGGAGATACATTGAATTATGGAGATTGATTTAACAGTATGAATAACCTTTGCATTTCTAAAACNGGCAGGAGTTGATTTCCCCATCTCCATCAGTGTGCAGTTACCCTCAAAATGTTGTTGGTTGATATTGGAGAGCCTCCCGGGCTTCTTGGTATTAATGGTAAAGATAAATTACGTGGCAAAATATATGTTTGCTGCTTATACTAAATTTTAAAGTACCTGTTGGTATTGAAACTAATATCTCTTGGGGCTTTTTCCTTTATTTAGGAGATACATTGAGTTATGGAGATTGATTTAACAGTATGAATAACCTTTGCATTTCTAAAACAAACTTCCCTTCAGCATTTCCTAAAGTTTAATCCTTATCCTACAAAACCACATATGTCATAATTGCTTAAGTATATCTGGAAGAGGAGAGAGTTAAACTCTGTATGTTTTTGTTCCATCCTAACTGATCTTTGACGGTAGAACCTAGGAATTTTAAATTTTAGTAAGCTCCTGGGTCCATCTTTATGTACATTATTGATGAAAATTATAACACCAGTTTTTCATGGCATATTATTATTTTAATAAATAACTAGATTTGATCTGATAGTATTTTATCTAAAATTTTTGTATCTAAGATGATTGAAATTATAGGCTTTTATATTGTTTTTAACAAGCATCACTATTAAGGTTATGTTGGCTTTTTAAATGTAGTTGATACACAGTATTATATGTTATATTACAATGATGATTTAATACCTTATTTTTGAAATACATTATGCTAGGGATGTTTCTTTGAACATCTAGTCTATCACACTGCCAATTATTTAGAACCTAAATTTTGGGTCTGACTCATGTGGAAAATATAGGAGGCAGGGAAACCAGCTAAGAGGCTGATGCAGTGGTTCAGGTTAAAGATAAAGAGAGACCTGAAGTTAAAAAAAAAACAAATGCAACAGAGGTGAGTGAAGAAGCTGCAGGGAGAGAATCAAGGATTGTACGACAGTCTCTAGTTCAGTATTTTGATCCATCAGAGACATAGTTTATAAAAATTCACGTAAAATGGTCTCCAAAGTGAGCCTGAATAGGATCAGATTTGTTTCAAAATCCTATTAAATGTTTTAAATGTGTTTACAGGCCTGGAAAGAAGAACAAGATCGGTTAGCTGAAGAGGAACGCTTAAAGGAAGAAAAAAAAGCAGAAAAGAAGAGTAAGGAGGCTGGTAAAAAGAAAGGCAAGGAAAAACTAGAAAAAGAAGATAGTAAGATTTTCAAGAAAAAATCTTTTACAAAGGAGAAATTGAAAGAAGAGCAAATGAAGATCCCGGAAGTAACAGAGGAACCCCTCCAGGAACCAGAACCTGAGATAGTTTACGCGGTAGAATCAATTTTCTAAAAAGCCCCTTTGGGTTATTCCTAATTGTTTGGGGAAAAACTCAGCTTCGGCAGAAACAAGGTTTTCAGTCTTCATTGCCGACAGAGAGGCCTTGGGGTTTCTGCCAGTACGGGTGACCTCACACCTGCAATCCACCCTCTGATACCTGGAACCTTCTTTGCAGCCAGTTGGCAAGACAGCAACACTCTCAGGCCAGTTTTTCTTGAGTGCCATGAAGCTAGGTTTCTAGATGGAATTTTAGCACAAAAGCATTCATTTAGGTATATGTAAATAAACAACTGTGATAGGTCAAAATGTTACCAAACCGAACTTGGGTGCACTTACCCACACACAGTAAAGCCAGTCTACTGACACGGGGTTGTTGTGAAGGAAAGTGCAACATTTATTGCAGGGCACCAAGCAGAGAGTCTGGACTCAAAGCAGCTGACTCCCCAGTGGGTTTCAGGAAAGCAGATATCAAGGCCAAGTGAGGGAGGGGAGTCCCAGCCTACATGATCAGCTGTGCCCAATTCTCTAGTTGATGGCGAGGTAATAGGTCTCAGGGGTAACAGAGTCACAGGGATTAACATTATCAATCCTTAGATGTCAATAGGTCTGGGGGTTACTGTGCTTATTGTCATCAAGTAGTTAGTTTCTTCCATTTAGTGGGAGTTTTAGCATTTATAAAACAACTCAGGAAATGTGCATGAGATACTATTATCTAGGTACTTAGAGGAGCTGAAGCAGAGGATATGAGGGAAGTAGTCTCTCCTGTGAAGGCCTCATAGGGTCCTAAGGACACAGAGGTTGGTTTTATCTGATTTAGATGACTGGACTTGCTGAGGGCATTGGGTTGTCTCTCTGTTGGCACCCACATTTCTTGCCTGTAACTTTTACCTTTTCCAGTCTCTCCCTCAAGCAGTTTTATGAGAAAAACATCATGGGCAAAAATGAGGGGAAAAGTAATAGTCCTCATCGTTTCTAGTTACTACTCTGAGCCAGTTGTTCTCAAGTTTTAGTATGTAATCAGTGTCACTTGGAGTTGTATTAACCACAAAGTTGGAAAAGTCTTTAACACATGACCTTCTAAAGTGTAAAGTTATTAATATTCCTCTATATCAGTTCACTTTAAACAGAAAGTTAATAGCCAATGAAAGAAATTGATTTCTCTTCCTATGGTATTATGAAGATAACCCAGTGAACAGAGTTTAAAATCATGAGCCTCCTTTAATTCTGCCTGTTATTGTAAGACCACAGAAGGTGCCAAAATAAGATGGACACTGGCCTCTGAGTCTAAAAAGTGATAGACAAATCCTTTAGCAAAAATAAGGCTTATGGCAACTTGAACTGGCTCACGCGGATGACCTAATCTTTGTGTCAATGGCCATTCCACATTCAAAGCATGATGTTTTCTCTTCCAGTTTCATGGATACAACATGGGAGAAATACCCGTGCAAATCTCGGGAACAAATTATTATCTGTATCCTTCCGATGGAGGGCAAATTGAAGTAGAAAAGACAACATTCGAAAAAGGTACCATTTGACAGCAGCTGGTTAATGGCTTGGAAGATATTAGCCTTGTCCTCCTGACTGTGATGAGTAAGAGTAGTGATATGCCCCCAGTAGCTCATTTATGCACCATGTTTGCCATCTTCAGACTTCACTCTTTTCTGTTATAATAGCCTCTGCAAGGCACAGGCCACCTCAAGGTTAGCTGGACATACTAAGACAAATATTCCATGATGTGAAAATATTGCTATAGGATTGGAAAATAATAGTAACTGCAATAAACAAACATTATTTAATAATGTTAATTACAACAGACAGTATTATCTCAGAAACCAAGCACATACTGTAAATTTAGAGCAAATTCCTGGTTTGGTCTTCTGGAGCACAGAGCTTGGGGCCCTGCCTCTGATAGCCAGTTATTTTAGGTATAGAGTAATTGCCTCTGGATTCAGAAGTTTTTAGGGGAGGGGATCTTGCAGGGTGAATTGAGGCAGACCCACTCTGGAAAAAGTACATGCATTGTTCTCCCCAAGGGAAGGGCAGATCTGGGCTCTAGGAAACTTACCAAGGATATCTCATAGAGCTTCTCTTTTTACTGTGCTTTAAAGATTTTTTAGGATGGGTTTGAGGACCTGGGCTTTATTTGAACAACTTATCATCTTGTAGGGAGCAGTGGTTGCTGAGAGCTGGGAAGACTCAGTAGGGAGGGAATGTGAGCAGGATCCTGTTTAATGTCCACAAGATTATGCAACCCAACAAGGGCCACCAGGGCTGCTCCCGCATACACTCTGCCTATGACACCAGCCATCCCTTCTTACTTCCTACCCTTCCTCCACCTGCCATCCCTCTCTTAGTTTTCCTTCCTCCCTCCCTTCCTTGTCATCAAATGATCATAATTCAATGAGGAAATCATTACAAGAGTGAGAATGCTATTCCCTATGTGGAATCATGGCTCAAGCATCATTAGATAGTAACTGCCACATCGAAAGATCATACTAATGATTTTTAAAATAAAAAGGCCTGAAAGTTATTCAAATTATTTAAAGAATGGTTGTGGTACAACTTCTATCAAATGCCAGACTTTTTACTATATAAAGTTTGTATATTTAAAACATGAAAGGGATTTTTATTATAGATGTTGTTCAGTTGCTAAGTCATGTCCAACTCTTGTGACCCCATGGGTTATAGCCGCCCAGGCTCCTCATTTCCCAAGCAAGAATACTGGAATGGGTTGCCATTGCCTTCTCTCATTAATAGATTGATATACATATGTATTTATATTACCATAAGTTTCACTATTTAGTATTTTGAATATCATCCCTGGGTGTAGAGTATAATTAGTGATAAAGATGAAATTCAGAATCACATAACTGAGAAGAGCACTAGACTCTAGTTTTATAATGCTATGTTCTGTTTTCAATAACTATTCTTTACTCATCAGTATTTTCATATGCATATAATGTATGGAGAAATGTGAAAGTCGGCTTCCATGACAGCTCAGTTAGTAAAGAATCTGCCTGCAATGCAGGAGACCCTGGTTCAGTTCCTGGGTTGGGAAGATCTGCTGGAGAAGGGATAGGCTGCCCACTCCAGTATTCTTGGGCTTCCCTTGTGGCTCAGCTGGTAAAGAATCTGCCTGCAATGCAAGAGACCTGAGTTCAATCCCTGGGAGAAGGGCTAGGCTACCCTCTCCAGTATTCTGTCCTGGAGAATTCCATGGACTGTTTAATGTATATAAATTTCAGATAGTTCATATGCTATCGAAAGTATACTATTTTATCTTAATCCTATCAACTTTGAGAGATGATCAGTCAATGAAAGTTGAAAAGCCTGGGTGAAAAAAAAGAAAAAAAGCTGAAAGAGGAGAGAAAGAATGAGTCAAGACACTGGAAGAAAGAATATGTTGTTTGTGAAATTCTTATGTGTTCTTAATAACAACTACTGTAACTAACATTCATGAAATTCTTTGTAAACTGCAAAATCTTCACATTAACCCTCGCACGTGATTGATCATAAAATTGAGTATAGGTGAGGAGCCTGGCAGGCTACAGTCCACAGAGTCAGACATGACTGAAGAGCGACTTAGCACACATATAACCTTAGCTCAGCCAATTTATTCTCCCTTCTGTAATTTGATTTTAGGTGTGAGCAGAAAATCTGAAAACATCTCCCTGATCCATCTGCTATTTCTTCCTGGAATCCCACCATTACTTTATTCCTTTAGGTATCTTTTTATAAAAATGGCAACATCCCTAGGTATTCCAGTCCTGGCTTACATTCTATTATGTAAATTGGCTGCATTATTTCGAGGTTTTATTACAGAGTACCCACTCCAGTATTCTTGGGCTTCCCTTGTGGCTCAGCTGGTAAAGAATCTGCCTGCAATGCAAGAGACCTGAGTTCAATCCCTGGGAGAAGGGCTAGGCTACCCTCTCCAGTATTCTGTCCTGGAGAATTCCATGGACTTTTTAATGTATATAAATTTCAGATAGTTCATATGCTATCTGAAAGTATACTATTTTATCTTAATCCTATCAACTTTGAGAGATGATCAGTCAATGAAAGTTGAAAAGCCTGGGTGAAAAAAAAGAAAAAAAGCTGAAAGAGGAGAGAAAGAATGAGTCAAGACACTGGAAGAAAGAATATGTTGTTTGTGAAATTCTTATGTGTTCTTAATAACAACTACTGTAACTAACATTCATGAAATTCTTTGTAAACTGCAAAATCTTCACATTAACCCTCGCACGTGATTGATCATAAAATTGAGTATAGGTGAGGAGCCTGGCAGGCTACAGTCCACAGAGTCAGACATGACTGAAGAGCGACTTAGCACACATATAACCTTAGCTCAGCCAATTTATTCTCCCTTCTGTAATTTGATTTTAGGTGTGAGCAGAAAATCTGAAAACATCTCCCTGATCCATCTGCTATTTCTTCCTGGAATCCCACCATTACTTTATTCCTTTAGGTATCTTTTTATAAAAATGGCAACATCCCTAGGTATTCCAGTCCTGGCTTACATTCTATTATGTAAATTGGCTGCATTATTTCGAGGTTTTATTACAGAGTTTAACAAGGCATCACCATCAGCCCACTTTCTATCCCATGATTCTTCCCCAGGTCCAACATTTATCAAAATGAAAGTGAAAAAGGACAAGCACAATTTTTTAATTCACTTAAGAGACCCTAGGAAAATTGTGGAAAAGGAGAAAAAAAAAGAGGATTATCCTTCAGAAGATGAGAAAGAAGAAGGAGGAGAGCAAAACTTTGAAGCAGGTAAACAGCTGCATCTTCGTGGCAGTGTATTAGTACTTCAGTAAGTCAACCGCATCCACCTAGCAGAAACACAGGTGTCCCCGGCAGGTAGCACGTGTAATTTTTCCAGATGATAACTGAAGTGTTTTGCTGTCTTCTGTATATACATTTTCCGTAATATAATGAGCATATATAACACATTGTATACATAACTGATCTATAGTGGGCTGCTTCCTTGGTTTTGCCTCCTCTGGGAACCCAGCTTTTGATTGCAGCTGACATGCAGGCTGCCTCGCCTGGCTGTGTTTATATAGTAACACTGAGTTTGCAGTATCCATCCTGTCCTGAATGTTATGTTATGCACTATGCCATGTGCCGTCTCTAGGAGTCAGGTCTTTGTTAATCGACTCCTACTTGAAGGCTTGGCTTCTCTCCAACATTGACTGCAAATGATGGAGTTTTTATCTGGGCTCTTATCACTTCCTTCTGCCTGTAGTCTCAGGTTTCCCAAGTTGCAAGGACAAGAAAAAAATCCTAAATTTGGCCATGAGCATCTCTACCTGCTTGTAGGTGAGAGTTCCAAATGGATGTCCGTTAATCATACACCATGAAACTTCCTGATAACACCATTTAACGTCTCCAGGCACCTTTCACTGGAGAAATCAATTGCTTTTGACCCAGTGTGGGTTATACCTGCAAACGAAGATGAGTTAATTAATAAAATGCTTTGAACACAAGTTAATAATAAGTAATAAGATCAGTTACTAAATCTTGCTAACAAATTTAGTTACAGTCTCAGTATTTTCTAAATTCAAGGTAAGAATACAGTGTTTGACAAGTATGAATGTACCCAAGAACATTTTAGTTTTAAAAATAAAAAAATTTTAATGGCTTTTCTGTGTTTTGCCAGATATAAAAATACATGGTTTAGTATAAAAATTAGGAAATATAGGAATATTTTTAAAAGATGACAGTTGCCCATAAGTCTACCACCCCAGAAGTAACCACTATTCACAGTATATTTCTCTTTCTTTATCATGATTTGAAAGTGAAAGTCGCTCAGTCGTGTCCAACTCTTTGCAACCCCATGGACTCTACAGTCCGTGGAATCCTCCAGGCCAGAATACTGGAGTGGGTAGCATTTCCCTTCTCCAAGGGATAATGAGCAGTTTCCTATTCATTAAATATCCTCTACAAACCATTTTTCAATGATTTCATAATAATTCATTGGTGTATATTTATATATATATCATAATTTGCTTAATCATATACTTGTTTTAAACATATTTAGATGATTTCCACTTCTCACTGAATTTTGCTTACTTTTTTCTTTGATAAAACAGAAATGTCCTTGACTCAATTTTATCTTTTAGAAGAATCAAATAAAGAGAATAAAGCTGTCAGCAAGTTTGGATCTTTTACTGCCACCTTGGAAAATGGAATCTGCCTCTCAATAAGTTACTATGGATCAAGTGGATTAGCACCAGGTGAATTAAACACAATAGAAAGGATAAATGTCCTGTGACCAAGGGCAGCTGCCCATCCTCCATTTGCTTACTTGTTGATAAACATGTTCTGATTTAATGCCCCTCATTTCCTGAGCAGTGGGAATATTTGTGTGTGTACATATATATGTGCACATGTATGTACACATATAATCTTTCATACATAGAAAATAACAGTGGTAAGGCATTTTAAACAGCATTTATCATACATATAATCTCCCATATAACCACATATTATAACCACATATACATACATATAAGTTATCTTTGTGAACTAGCCCATGAAAATCAGTCTGTTAGGTGGTGACAAAACCAACATGATTGGCTGAGGAATTCTCTTGATTTTCTACAGAATAATATTTCTTTGAATCCTGTGTTTGTAGAACTTCTCACTGTGCCTCAGAACATTTGTCTTAAAGGAGCCATTCACTAAACATCTTGAAGGATTTATTTACCCTACTCTCAATAAACAGATTCTCCAACTGGAATCTATTTCCTTACAAACCGCAAAATAACCTGTCACTTTACCAAGAACCAATTAGGAGAACTTGTGGGTTCTCAGGCATTTTATAGGGATCTATCCACAAGATGTTTAAAAAAAAATAAAAAGCTTTATAAATCAAAAGGTAATCCCGATGCTGTATTTCCTAATACTATTTGGGAATCTCTGTGATCAATTATCTGCCTGACCATGTAGATCCATTTCTCTAGAGACAGGATTCCTATGGATCATTAATCCACATTTCTTCAGTTCAGTTCAGTTCAGTTGCTGAGT
>SJXO01000906.1:4342-52798 GCA_006408615.1 Connochaetes taurinus
GAATCTCCAGCATTATTAGGAGCATAAAGTTCATTGTTGGTGTAGTCGAGTTCTGTGGGTTTTCACATGTCTGATCTTATGTACTCATCATGACAGTGTCATACAGAATAGTTTCACTCGACTGAAATTCCCTGTGTTTCACCTGTTCATTCCTCCCCTTCCATGCCCACACTTCTGGCAACCACTGATTTATTTCTTTTTTAACCGATCTTTTTATTGCCTGTATAGTTTGCCTTTTCCAAAATGTCATAGAATGGAATCAAACAGTATGTGGCCTTTTCAGACTGGCCTTTTGCTGAGAAACAGTCATTTAAGCTTCATCCATGTGTCTCTGTGGCTTGCTAGTTAATTTCTTCCTACTGCTGAATAGTCCACTGCATGGATGTACCATAGTTTATCCTTCACCTATTAAAGGACATCTTGGTTGCTTCCAGTTTTGGGAAATTATGAATAAAGCTGCTATAAACATCTGTGTTCAGGTTTTTGTGTAGATTTTACTTTTCAATTCATCTGGGTAAACAAGTAGGAGTATAATTGATACTAAGACCGTGTTTAGCTTTTTACTCTGTGGCTTGCTAGTTAATTTCTTCCTACTGCTGAATAGTCCACTGCATGGATGTACCATAGTTTATCCTTCACCTATTAAAGGACATCTTGGTTGCTTCCAGTTTTGGGAAATTATGAATAAAGCTGCTATAAACATCTGTGTTCAGGTTTTTGTGTAGATTTTACTTTTCAATTCATCTGGGTAAACAAGTAGGAGTATAATTGATACTAAGACCGTGTTTAGCTTTTTAAGAAACTGCCAAACTTTTTCCACAGTAGCTGTACCATTTTACATTTCCAACAGTGATGAAAAAGTTACTTATTTTCCATATCCTCTTCAGTAACTGGTATTGTTACATTTTATGGTTTTAATTTTAGCCATTCTAAAAGGTGTGTAGTGATGGCTATAATAAACAGCTCATTGCTGCTTTAATTCCTTTATGACAAATGATACTAAGCACCTTTTCGTATTTATTTGCCAGGTCCATATTTTTTCAGTGGGCTTTCCAGATATTTTGCACATTTTTAATATGGTAGTTTGATTTTGTACTGTTGAGTTTTAAGAGTTTTTAAAGAATATTTGAATAGAAATCCTCTATCAGATACATGCTTTGCAAATATTTTCTCACAATATGTAAAACCTCTTCATTTGCTTAATAGTCTCTTTCCAGAGCAGAAGTTTTTCATTTTAAGAACGCCTAATTAATCAATTTATCTATCATAGGTCATGTTTTTGGTATTATATCTAAAAATTCATTGCCAAACCCAGGGTCACCTAGATTTCCTGTTTTCTCTAGAAGTTTTATAGTTTTGCATTTCAAATGTATGACTGTGATTGTTTAGTTAGTTTTTGTGAAATGAATAAGGTCTGTGTCTACATTTTGGGGGGAATATCATTCTAATTATTCCAATACCATTTGTTGAAAAGTATCATTTCTCTATGGAATTACCTTTGCTTCATTGTCAAAGATTAGTTGACTGTATATGGGTGGGTCTTTTCCTGGGTGTTCTATTCTGTTCCAGTGATCTATGTGTTTTCTTTCATCAGAACAATACTGTCCTGACCTTTGTACCTCTGTAGTTTTCAGGTCGGGTGATGTCTGTCCTCCAACTTTATTCTCCTTCTACAGTATTGTGTTGGCTATTCTGAGGTTTTCTGTATTTTCATAACATAGTTTTCATATAGAATTAGTCAATATCAACAGAATAACTTCCTAGGCTTTTGTTGGTACTACATTAAATCTGTAGATCAGTTAGAAGAACTGACATTTTAAGAATATTCATTCTTCCAATCTTGAATTTGGAATATCTTTCCATTTATTTATATCTTTGATTTCATTCATCAGAATTTTGTCATTTTCCATGTTCAAACTTTATCCGTATTTTCTTAGATTTATGCCTATTTCATTCTTTGATGCTGATATAAGTGATATTAAGTTTCAGCTGTTCATTCTTTTTCTTGTCCTACGGCACTTGCTGAGACTTGCAGTACAATGCTGACTAGGAATGGAGAGAGGAAACTTGCCCTGCTTTTGTTCTTAGGGGGAAAGCATCCAGTTTCTTACAATTAAATATGATGTTATCTGAAGATTTCATGTGTGTGTGTGTTTAGTTGCTTCAGTTGTGTCCAACTCTTTGCAACCCTATGGACTGCAGCCCACCAGGCTCCTCTGTCCATGTCAAGTTAAGGAAGTTCTTCTGAATTCATAGCTTGCTGAGACTTTATCATGATTGGGTGTTGGATTTTCTCAAATGCTATCCTGCATCAATTGATATATCATTTTTCTTCTTTAGCTTATGGATGTGATAGATTACTTAATTGATTTTCTAATTTGAATAACCCATGCATGTCTGGAATAAATTCCAATTGATCATGATGTATAATTTTTTGTATACATTGTTGGATTGAGATTTGCAAATATTTTTTGAGTTATTTTGTATTTATGTTTAAAAGATACAGTTTTCTTTTTGTTGTAATGTTTTCAGCTGATTTTGGTGTTAGGGTAATGCTGACATAATAAAATGGTAAGAAGTAATCTCTGCTTCTGTTTTCTGGAGATTACGGAGAATTAATAGATGCCTACTCAGATTATTTGAATTTTTGTGTTTCAATAGTTTGTCTTTCAAGAAATTGGTCCATATCATCTGAGTGATTAGGCCTGCAGGCACAGGGTTTTTTAGTCTTTGTTTAGTGCACTTTTCGATGGATGTAAGTTTGAGCAAGCTTCAGGAGTTGGTGATGGACAGGGAAGTCTGGCGTGCTGCAGTCCATGGAGTTGCAAAGAGCTGGACGCGACTGAACTGATTTACTACACTTTTCACACACGCAAAATCAGTTGTGATAACCTCTTGTTGAATTCTGAAATTAATTTGTGATTTCTCTTTTTTCCCCCTTGGTTGGTGGTTTACTGATTGATGATCTTTTCAAAGAACAACTTTTGATTTCATTGATTTTCTCTGATTTTTTATTGCAATGTCATTAGGTTTACCTCTGATTTTTATTACTTCTCTTTTTCTTCTATGTTTAGTTAACATTGCTTGATCCTTCCTCATGAGCATTTATAACTAAATGGAATGACCCAACCAAAGGCAGTTTAGAATACCAATGGCCATTATGGGGAATTTTTGAAGTCCCCAAACTTAATTTACTTAAATCCACAACACTAGTTCAAAAATTTCCATAACAGAATGCCTATTTTGATTGGTATTTTGAGACTTCCAAACATTATCAGGAGCCTAAAATTGCCTCTCTGCAAAATAAGATTTTAACTGAGGCAGGCAATTAAAAGAAAGAGAAAATAGTTCCCGACACCTCAAGTTCTTCTTCCTTGGCTTCTTTGTATCAGACTCAACCCCTGGCACCACCTTGTCTCTCTCCTTCTGCTCCTCCTGCCCAGGGCCTACCACCAGTACCATCTTCCTCCTTCCCTTCTATGCCACCTTCATCTTCTCCATACTCTCAGTTTCCCCATACTAATTCTCTCACCAAACTTTCCCTTTTCTTCTGAACTTATCACAACCTGTCCTTTAAAATTAAGCCTCTGTGGATCCAGAGACTAAACTGTTAATTTCCTATAATCCATGGACTAAAGCTGAACTATAAGCCATAATCAAGGATTTTCCTAAAGTAACTTAAGACCCTCACATATTTGCTGAAGAATTTCGTACAGACACTCAAACCTATCAACCTGGTTTCTCTGGCTTATACCAACTAGTTCATATGCTTGTTGGTGACGCCAGGCCCAGCACTGGGTTCACCACCAACTGGCAAAATCCTGAAGGGTGCCTAGGATCGCTGCTGCAGCACTTGGCCAGTCCCTGGAGGAGGGCACGGCGCCCACTCCAGTGTTCCTGCCTGGAAAAGCCCCATGGACAAAGGAGCCTGGCGGGCTACTGTCCATAGAGGTGCAAAGAGGTGGACACAAGTGAGGCAAGTGAGAACAGCACAGCGCCTGGCCACTAACTCATATGATCCAGCTTTGGCTGTCACTAAGTGACCTAACCAGCCAGTTCCTGGTGCTTTTCCAAAGCCTGTTGATTACAACAAAATTCACACTTTCACACAAAAATCTGATGAACCAGTTCATGACTATTAGAATCCATTCCAGATTATTTTTAAAGAAAATTCTAATCTTTCTGCAGATGTTGATTCCATTGAGGTGGCTTTTAACTCTGTGTTTATCAATGGGCAGAACTGGAATCTGTCCCTTCTACTAAAAAGGACCACAACAGACTAGAAAACTGTATCCACTCCAGATCTAGTTACTCTGCTGTCTCACCCTCTAGATGAGGCACGGCAGAGGCAGACTACCAGGCTTCTTACCTTCAGCTGCAGTGACGGAAGGCTCCTGCTGCTCCTGCTGCTGCTAAGTTGCTTCAGTTGTGTCCGACTCTGTGCAGCCCCCTAGACTGCAGCCCACCAGGCTCCCTCATCCCAGGGATTCTCCAGGCAAGAAGACTGGAGTAGGTTGCCATTGCCTTCTCCGTGGAAGGCTCCTAAATAAAACCAAAACCCTCCTAGTTTCTGCCATTCTTGCAAACAGTCAAGTTGTTAGAAAACAGGTTATTACAACTTCAGATGATTTAGGGACCTTCAGCGTGCCGGGAGAAACATCAATAACATCAGATGCGCAGATGACGCCACCCCTATGGCAGAAAGCGAAGAACTAAAGAGCGTCTTGAAGAACGTGAGAGAGGAGAGTGCAAAAGCTGGTTTAAAACAACATTCAGAAAAGTAAGATCATGGCATCTGGTCCCATCACTTCATGGCAAATAGATGGGTTGCTGAGGGTCGGGCACAACTGAATGGCTTCACTTTCACTTTTCACTTTCCTGCACTGGAGAAGGAAATGGCAACCCACTCCAGTGTTGTTGCCTGGAGAATCCCAAGGATGGGGGTGCCTGGTGGGCTGCCTTCTATGGGATCAACAGAGTCAGACACGACTCAAGTGACTTAGCAGCAAAATCACTGCAGATGTGACTGCAGCCATGAAGTTAAAGACGCTTGCTCCTTGATAGAAAAACTATGGACCAATGTAGACAGCATATTGAAAAGCAGAGACATTACTTTGCCAACAAAGGTCCATCTAGTCAAAGCAATGGTTTTTCCAATAGTCATGCAGGGATCTGAGAGTTGGACTATAAAGAAAGCTGAGCGCCAAAGAATTGTTTTTGAACTATGGTGTTGGAGAAGACTCTTCAGACTCCTTTGGACTGCAAGGAGATCCAGCTAGTCAATCCTAAAGAAAATCAGTCCTGAATATTCATTGGAAGGATTGATGCTGAAGCTGAAACTCCAATACTCTAACCACCTGACGCGAAGAACTGACTCACTGGAAAAGAACCCAATGCTGGGAAAGATTGAAGACAGCATAAGAAAGGGACGAAAGAGGTTGAGATGGTTGGATAGCATCACTGAATCAATGGACATGAGTTAGAGCAAGCTCCAGGAGTTGGTGATGGACAGGGAAACCTGGCATGCTGCAGTCCATGGGGTCACAAAGAGTTGGACACAAATGAACTGAGCCTTCTAACCTGCCTTTCTAGGGTCCACACCATCTTCAGTGGTATTTTTAACTGCCTAATGGACTATTCCAGTTCTTGCAAAAAAAAACTTCTTCTTTCTCACGGGTGTATTTTGTTACGGCCTGCACATTTTCTCACTGGACTGAGACACTCCCTTGCAGAGGCTACTACCCCATTTTGTGGTAAAAGTTCTTTTGGAAAACATTATTCCTATCTGGGAAACAATTCTCAAATGTCAATGTGATCAAGGAGCCCATTTTACTGGTGAGGTAATTCCAACAAGTGTGCACTGTATGGCCAGTTTTACTTTCACTGCACTTAACCACCCTCAATCCTTTGGGTAAGTTGAATGCACTAATGGTGCTATTAAGACTCAATTAGGAAAATTTGCAGAGGCCCTCCACATACTTTGGTTAAGAGCACTGTCATTGGTCCTTCTGAATCTTAGATCCATCCCTTTTTATTATTTCTTTTGACTACACCCATGGCCTGCAGGATCTTAGTTCCCCTGACAAGGGATCAAACCCAGGCCCTCAGAAGTGAAAGCATTAAATCCTTACCACTGGATTGCCAGTGAATTACTGATCTATTCCTTTTTTTTTTTTTTGATCTATTCCTTTTTAAATTTATAAATTTTCCTTTGAGACAGTCACAAGACACTCAATGCACTTAGCTCCTGTCTCTTTTGATCCAGACGTGATAAAAGGAGAGATGTTCCAATATTGTAAAGGCCTAATTATAATTACTTAAAAATAAGTTATGACCAACCTAGACAGCATATTACAGAGAAGAGTCATTACTTTGCCAACAAAGGTCCGTCTAGTCAAGGCTATGGTTTTTCCAGTGGTCATGTATGAATGTGAGAGTTGGACTGTGAAGAAAGCTGAGTGCTGAAGAATCGATGCTTTTGAACTGTGGTGTTAGAGAACACTCTTGAGAGTCCCTTGGACTGCAAAGAGATCCAACCAGTCCATCCGAAATGAGACCAGTCCTGGGTGTTCACTGGAAGGACTGATGCTAAAGCTGAAACTCCAATAGTTTGGCCACCTCATGCAAAGAGTTGACTCATTGGAAAAGACCCTGATGCTGGGAGGGATTGGGGGCAGGAGGAGAAGGGGATGACAGAGAATGAGATGGCTGGATGGCAACACCAACTCGATGGACATGAGTTTGAATAAACTCTGGGAGATGATGATGGACTGGGAGGCCTGGCGTGCTGCGATTCATGGGATCGCAAAGAGTTGGACACGACTGAGCGACTGAACTGAACTGTGTTTTGGTAGAGCAGTCTTTTCAGTGTCTCTCAGAAAATGAAGACCTAAACCATCACACCTTGCAACCTGGAAATCTTATCTACTAGAATAGATACCTCCAGAAAAACTCTCTTCAACCTTTCTGGAAAGGCCCCTATCAAGTACTCCTAACCAACTCGTGTGACACCAGATTCTAAGGAACTGACTGTTGGATTCACATCACACACTTAAAGAGAGGCCACCCTTACTAGACCTGCACGTCATCCGGTGACCTGAGAGTAAAGACTGTTCAGAATTGAAGCAGATGACTTCTAATGAGACAGGTTTCCCAAAACACTCAGAACAGGCCTGTTGGAGTTTGTCACACCTTTGATGATGACACTTCAGGTGATCGCCAGTGTCTATTATCCTGGAAATGTATGAACTTTAGGCAAAAAGTGTTTCACAGTTCTGCTACTCCTTGTTACTCAAATGTAACCTCAATAGGTTTGCAATCCGTACTTTCCTTTGGATGTGAAATTGTACAAACGAAAGGTCCTCCCTGGCATTGAGATACAAAATCACTGACACACACACAAAAATCTCACACTTGGATCAGCACTGCTTTCTGAGAGATTCTGATCAAAAGGGGGAAATGTAAAAAACAAACAAACAAAAAACAAATCTCAAAGAGTCGGGAGATCAGAAAGGCTGGAGAATCTTTTCTAGCAGAAATCTTTTTTTTCCCCAGCAACGATTCAGCCAATGAAAAGCAATGGACTTTTAAAACATCTCTCCAACTTCCTTTTCCCCATAAAGGTGTCCTCTTCATTTCTGTTGGGAGCTTGCATACAAGTGCCCAGGGTGGCAGACCTCAAATTGCAATTATTTTCATAGCAAACTTGTTTATACTAGAGAAATAGTTGGCAGTCAATTTATTTTAGGCAGACAACATGTGGTGGCATCTCACTGGTTTTTCAAAGTTAGAGTTTCCTAATATCCTATAATATTGAGCATCTTTTCATATACTTACTTGTCATTTGTATCGTGAGGAGTCTGTTGAGATCTTTTGCCCTTTCTCAATTGCATTTTTCCTTGTCTTGCATTTTTAGTATACTTTGGATAATATTTTATCAGCTATGTTTTCTGCAAATATTTTCTCAGTTTGTGGCATCTCATTACCTCCAGATATCTTTTTATAGTATGTAACCATGCTATATATATAATTAACTTTTCATCATAACACTATAGCAACCATTTCCCATTTTGCTTCAGACTTCCCAACCATCCTCGTATGATGCTGGTTCCTCCGCAGCCCCACAGAAGAGATTATCCCCACTTTGCAGGTGAAGGAGGTAAATGCCTGGGAGCTTGCTGCCTAGGGTTCCCGCGCTGTTGACCCGCAGAGCTCAGAATCCCCCGAGGAAGCAGCCCATCGCCTCCGGCCCTGCCTGCCGCGCCCGGCAGGTTTCTGTGAATGGTTTCTGTGACTCGGCATTTCCTCTGTCCCCTCGGCCTCCCAAACCGCTCTGAGCGCCCGATCCTCAGTCTGAGCGCGTCCCGGGGTTTCAGAGCGAGCCCGGAGGCCTCTCCAGGCGCGGGGCGGGCGCTCTCCCCACCCTCCGGGGCAGGAGCGGAGGCGGAGCGAGCAGTCCACGCCCTCCGCCGGCCGGGCTCCCTCAGTCGTAGCGCGGGCGGCGCGGACACCGCCTCGGTGTCCCGGAGCGCCGACCCCGGAGCGCGGGGCCCCAGCGGGCCCACTCCGCGAGGAGCCCGAGCGCGCCGACCCCTGGACAGCACGCGACGGACGGCTGGCCGCGGAGCCGGGCGCGGTGAGGGCAGGGCAGGGCGGGGCGGCCCCCGCCCGCCTCCCAGCCGACGGCTCCGCCCCGGAGACCCCTGATCGGGCCCGGCGTGCCACCGCGGCCTGCGCCGGCCAGGTACTGCCGGGCGCCGGAGCAACTCTAGGCTGCCCCGCCGCCTCCTTCCTCACCCGGCCTGGGGCCTCAGGAAGTCTCCCGCGAAAGCGAAAGCGAATCTCGGTGCGTCAGCGCGGGACCGCCGGGCCCAGACCGGCCTCTGGGGCAGGCTTCCGGCAGGGGGCGGGGCTTCTGCTTCCGGGGGGTGAGTGGGCGTGGCCCGCGGCGTTCCTGAGGTCGGGCAGTGGGCCAGTAGGGTGGTGGGCGGGGCCCGCGAGCTCCCGGAAGGCAGACGGTGGGCCTTTAGGGTGGTGGGCGTGGCCCGCGAGCTCCCGGAAGTCAGACGGTAAGCCGGTAGGATGGTGGGCGTGGCCCGCGAGCTCCCGGAAGTCAGACGGTGGGCCTGTAGGGTGGTGGGCGTGGCCCGCGAGGCCCCGGAAGTCAGACGGTGGGCCTTTAGGGTGGTGGGCGTGGCCCGCGAGCTCCCGGAAGTCGGCGCCCAACTGCCCGCCGGCGGCGGTCCCTGCGGCGTCTCGTCTCGCCGGGAGTTTGGGCCTAGCGGGACCGGGCGGAGGTTTGGCTCCGGCGCGATAACTGCGTGACGTGGAGACGGCCCGCCACTTGGTTTGCGCTGTGGTGTCGGGGGAGGTGGCGGGTCTTCCCCGCGATGTCGTTACGAGCTTTCGCCGCCCCGGGTCACGCGGGCGCCCCGGGGCAGGGCCTCTGACGGGGGCGCCGGGGCCGCCGCTGCTCGCGACGCCGTCGGACGCCTTCCCGCGCCGTCTTCGACGAGAGCTGGGAAGGAAGGGTCGACGGGCACGGCGGGGAGGGCGTCGTCACGCGGTGGCGCGTGCTTTTACGAAGTGACCGAGCGCGCACACGCCCTCGTAGCCTCTTCAGTTTGGAAGAGGGTCAGCGCCACCCTTCTTTGCTCACACTGGACAGCCTCCCGCAGAGGCGGGGTTGCTGTTCATTACTTTGTCTCTCGCTGTTCCTTCGGCTCTTCCTTGCCCGGAGCTCTTGCGTGTGCTGGACAAAGCCCGAGGCCCGTTACACTCAAGCGACTTTGCAATAGAACCGCTATTACTTCTCCCTCCATTCACACATGAAGAAATCAAGGCAGGAGTGACTTCTTACTTGATCTGCATTTTGTAACCATCAGGTACGTAGGTGCAAGAGTGGGGAGGAAATTGTAGTCAACTATAAACTTGGGAAACTGCCCCCTTCTAAACACAAAAGGTGAAGAGGAAGCGTGTTTAAAACATTTGAGGTATCTCATCATCGTAATTATTGTTACTGGTAAAACAGCTATAATGATTAACTGTAATTTGCATGTTTCACTGAGCTGTATTGAGCACCACAGATACATTGCACTTTCAGGATTGTGAATATTCACGAGAATAAAGAAAAATATCCCTAAATAACAGTTTCCAAAATTGAAATTTTCTCTTGGATGCTTATTAATCAACAACATGGTAATACCACCAGTATGAGCTAGGAATTTGAAAAAGCACAGCTTCCCATGCTATGGTTGGACGTTATACTTAGGCAAAAATGATCGTATTAACCTGCAAAATATTGATTTTGAACCACATGTTTTCATACGTTTTTAAAATTTAGTCTGTACTTTCCCTATGTTTCTGAATGTAGCATACTTATTTAGTATAGGTGAGCAGAATTGTAAGATTAGGTCTTTGAATCTGATTTTAACGAAGACAAATTATTGTTTGCTCTCTGGAGAAGTAGCATGTGTTAGTGAACTGATAGTGGAAATTTGAGTGAAGACAATAAGACTCGATTCTGGGATCTGTTACTCTAGGTGAATCATTAAACTCCAAATTATAGTTTCTTAGTTTGTAACTTGGAGCCGATGTGTTAATAAGTTGGTACTTCAGAGGGTCATCATGTGCACAATAACACTGGGTTGAACTCTTGTAGTTTTCTCTCTTGCTCAGAGCTCTTGTTTATCTGAGGCAAAGCATCAAGCAGTTAAATCAAAGAACCTTGAGAAATTCCCATTGGATGCCTGAGTAAAAACAGAGTTCCATCTGCAGAGGAAAAGGGGGTCACGATAGTTGGGTAGACAGCATTTTCTGTCAGACTCATCATGTATGGTCCTCACTGAAACATTGAAAAAAATCGCCCTCAACCACTTAAAGGTAAATATGAAATTTTTTTAACTTTAAAAAAATTATTTATTGCGATACACAGAAAAGAACACACATCATAACTGTTTGACTCTGTTAATTGTCCTGAAGTGAACATTAAGAAGAAACAAGTATTGCCATCACTCCCCGACACTTTCTTTCCTTCCCTGCCTCCTGCTTCCACCTTGTAGTAACTACTACCCCAACTGTTAATAGTGTAGATTAATTTTCCCTGGCTTTTTGATGTTATATATTGTTAGTTATTTGTATTCTTCCCCAGTTTTACTGAAGTATAGTTGACAAAATTGAATGTAGATATGAATATTTTTTATATAGACTTACAGATAACTTGTGAAGTTTCTTGGAATTTCCAATTAATTTCAGTGGAGATTTGCTTCCTTAAATCCCTTAATTAAGTACACTTATGCAAAAAACATTTTGAAAATCCATTAAAATAGACCGTTATATTCTCTGTTGAAAGTACTGGGTCATAAGATGATATGACAGGTTAGTGTGTGTTCATTAATTACTCTGTAACGTGACTTTACAGTGTGACTTTCTCCTTGCCTACTTTCAGAGTTTCTGTGACTCTTGGGTATCTAAGCCACTCCCCAGTCCCTCCTAAGATATTCAGTACTTACAGAGTTGAATCATTCATGGGGGAATGGCCCGGGGAGGAGGGAGCAATACAAACAAAAGAAGTCATTGGAAACCATGCCAAAGGTGCGTGAGCTGAAGTGAGACCAGGCTCAACCAGCAAACCACAGACGAGGAGAGCCAGCTGGGGCCCGGAGCCAGCCTCACAGCGCTGCAGGCCCGCCTGGGGGCCCCTCTCCCTGGAGCTGCATCGCTCCTGCAGGAGGCCAGGCAGGTCCTAGTTGGTCTTGGCAGCTCCAAAGAGAGGAGACCTGGCGGAAGGACGGAGAGCAGGCAGCAGTCCTCGTCTAGCTGAATCTTAATACCCTGCGGGCATAGTTCAGGGCACGGTCGTAACTCCTTCCTGTTCTGCGCTGTCTGGGAGCCGTTTTTAATGTTACTAAACAGTCATGCTGTGCTTAGTCGCCCAGGTGTGTCCGACTCTTTGCGACCCCGTGGACTGTAGCCCACCAGGCTCCCCTATCCATGGGATTGTCCAGGCAAGAATACTGGAGTGGGTTGCCATGCCCTCTTCCCGACCCAGGATTTGAACCTAGGTCTCGCACATTGCAGGCAGATTTTTTACCAGCTAAGTCACCAGGAAAGCCTAAGAATACTGGAGTGGGTAGCCTATCCCTTCTCCAGGGGAACTTCCTGACCTAGGAATCAAACCAGGGTCTCCGCATTGCAGGCAGATTCTTTACCAGCTGAGCTACTGGGGAAGCCCACTAAACATTCACATAGAACATCACTTTTGAAAACTGTAGGTGGCGTTCGTAACGTAACTGAGCTTTAACTCGCTCTCCCGTGTCATGCATGTGTCAGCTGCGTTATGTGCTTTTGCTGCTCTCTCTAATGTTACTGGGAATATCCTTGTGCGTAATCTATATCAGTGTCTCTGACTTGATTCCTTAGGATAAAGAATTACTGAGTGAGGAACTTAACTCCCTTTTAAAAAAGAAATTTTATTATAAAGGTAACTTGTGTAAAAATTGCAAAATGTAATAAATGTGTAAAGAATAAATAAAAGTCACCTGCCCATCCAGATACCCTTGCTAACATTTAGGTGTCTTCCACTGTGTCTGTTTTTCCTGCACATACAGCTATATGTGTCCCTAGCCATCTACCTATTAATGTATTGACTATATAATTCTGCATTTTATGAATGTGCTATAATTCACTTAACTTTGTTTTTGGATGATTAAATAGTTCTCTCTTTGTTTTTTTTTAATATGCATTCAATGGCCACCTGCCTTATGCCAGGTTATGTGCTGGGCATCTAGATAGCGCATGAGACAGTTTCCTGCCTTCTGTGAGCTTAATTGAAATAACTCCCAAATTACAGCTGTCTAACTGTTTCAGAGTACTGGGTGCTGTGAAAATGTCTAATGGGAAGACATAAGGATGGCTTCCCTGAGGAAACGACAGCTCTGAGACCTCAAGGAGAAGCAACTTTTAGCCAGAAGAATGTGCCCTCAGAAGCTTGTAGGGGAGAGTGGACACCCCCACCCCCCCCCGCCCCGCTTCACAAGGACTGGTCCATAGAGAGCTGCTGAGAAGAGTGGATCCCAGCGGTACACCCCCATTCTCACAGCCTGGGAAACAGCGCAGACGTGACGAGTAGGGGTAGACGGGTGGGCCCGACAGCCAGAACCACAAAGCAGGCACCAGTGTACGTTCACATGTTCTTCTCATACACTTCTCGCCAGTCTGTGAGGCAGTCATTATTGTTTCCTTTTGCAAATGAGGAAATTTGGGCTTATGTAAGTTACCCAAGGACTGATAAATTAAAGCTAGAGTTCATATGGGGGAAAAGCCTGTGCACTCTTCACCGTCGTGACAGCTAGTAGCTCACCTTCGGGCCCTGCCTCCCCTGCCCCCACCATGGTCATGCCCTTTACTGGACAGCCTCCCCGCACCCCGTGTCTCTGCCCCAAAGATGTGCTGCTTTCCAGAGGGCACTTCCTCTTACTTGGAAATGTCTCATGTTATGGGAAAATGGCTCATAGTGTCATCTGCCGTGCTGATACGTGAGCTTTGTTGGAGTAGCAGGGCCCACCGAAGACTGTGCAGGAGATGGGAGGTTGGTTACCTGAGCCAGACCACGGCGGGCCACTGACAGGGCTGCTCTCAGCCTAGGCGTTTCCAGAAACCCCTTCGGCAAGTGCAAAGTTAGGTTCTACACCTGCAGCTAACATCATACGAACAATGAAAAACTGAAAGCTTCTTGAGATGAGGAATCAAAGGGGAATTCCTTGGTGGCCCAGTGGTTAGGACTCTGTGCTCCCCTGTTGAGGCCCTGAGGAGAATCCCTGGTCCAGGAACTAAGATCCCACAAACCACATGTGTGGTGCTGCCAAACGACAACGAATCAGGAATGAGACCAGGGTGCCCACTGCTGCCTCTCTATTCAACATGGTGTTAGAAGTTCTGGCCAGATCCATGAGGCAAGAAAAGGCATGTGAACGGGAAAGGAAGAAATAAAGCTGTCACTGTTTGCAGCTCATGTGAGATGCATAGAAAACTAAAACACTCCATCAGAAAACTGTTAGAGCCAAGGAACAATTTCAGCAATGTTGTAGGATACAAAGTCACGAAGTAAATGCTAGTCGCTTAGTCTTACCTGTCTCTGCAACCCCATCGGCTGTAGCCCACCAGGATCCTCTGTCCATGGGATTCTCCAGGCAAGAACACTGGAGTGGGTAGCCATTCTCCTCCAGGGGATCTTTCCAGCCCAGCGATTGAACCTGGGTTTCTCACATTGCAGACAGGTTTTTACCATATAAGCCACCAGGGAAATCAGTATACAAAAGTATTTTGCATTTCTATATACTAATAAAATGTGCTATCAGAGAAATTAAGAAAACAATTCCATTTATAATTGCATCAAAAAGAATAAAATACCTCAGAATAAATTTAACCAGAAAAGTAAAAGACATGTAATTGAAAACTATCACATATTTAGGAAAGAAACTGGAGACACAAATAAAAATAGTCCATTCTCATGGATTGGGAGAATTAATATTGTTACACACTCCATGCTACAGATTGAGTGCAGTTCCTGTAAAAATTCCAATGACATTTTTCACAGAAATTGAACATATAATCCTAAAATTTGTATGGAACCACAAAGATCCCAAGTCATCAAAGCAATCTTGAGAAAGAACAAAGCTGGAGATACCACACTTCCCAGTTTCAAACCATCTTACAAAGCTATAGTGACCCAAACTGTGGTTCCAGCATAAACACATACATGTAGATCAGGGGAACAGAACAGAGCCCAGAGAAACCCCCACATACGTGATCAGTTAACTTACAAAGGAGCCAAGAAGGCCCCCAGCTTTACGGTGGCTGGCTTGGTCATTGTGTAGGCACATGTTGTATAAGAAACTGCCGGGGCTTTTCTCCAAGTGATGGTACCATTCTGTGTTCCCGCCACAGATGTGTGAAATCCCTGCTCACCGGCACACGGTGACCTTGTTCACTCTGGACTCTGGTGGGTGAACACAGCTGTCACATGGTGGACCCCAAGGGTTTCCATTCTTCGTTTCAGTCTGGGGAAAATGAATCAAAGAAGGGGAGAAGGAGGAAGGAAACAGTTGTGTGTGTGTGTATATGTCGTACACTTCATGGCCAGTTCCTCACCTTTCCACATCTTCCTGTCCTTTTTAGATCATGCATTGTTAGCCTTCAAGTTTATTTTTGTTGTTCATAATTACTTTTAAGCCTGTTTATTTCTAAAGCTATTCAGTAGTTTAATTACCTGAATGTCTTTGGTGCCTAATACAGCTGTTCATAATATCTGTGGGACTTGACTCATTGTGAACTTTTTTCGTTTGCTTTTTTTGTTGTTTTATAATTTTGTAAAGGGAGCTCATGTTGAGTTAGGCTTTATTTATGGGACTCTTGTCTGGCTTGGAGGTGTTTTGTTTTCTTTAGCCTTATAAGCCAGAGATGTCATCAGCCTGTGACCATTTTCTATATAAAAGTTCTTAACTTGGGGGATCTTGACATGAGAGATAAGAGGAGTATAAATTTAAAGCCCAAATCTATTAGAAGACAGGCCCAAGGTTAGGAACTGACACAGAATTTTTTTCATTCCCAAATCCCACTCTAAGACGAGTTCTTTTGCTGATGAGTTGCTTTTCTGTTGTCCACCCTTTCACTGTGGGGTAGGGGCACACTGAGGAGCGCGGTTTGCGGGGGGAGTCTTTGTCCCAGCCCTCTTTCCTTGCATGTCCTGACCTCAGCTCTGGCCTCTGGCTGAGTTTTAAGCCCTGACCTTTGGTGCTGAGGCTGGCGGTGACCCCACCAGGCCACTGTCTCGCTCAGTTTGGCTCGTGTAACAAGTTGCCATAGACAGGGTGGCTTAAACACAGACAGTGACTCCTCACTCTTCTGGAGGCTGGAAGTCCAGCAAGTCCGGTGTCTGGCGCCGGCCCGCTTGCTGGTTTGCAGATGCTGGCTGTCCTCTTGTACTCTCGCTGGGTGGAGAGGCAGAGACTGCCTCTCTCGTGTCTGTTACAAGGACTCAAATCTCATTCATGAGGCCGCCTTCATAGCCTAATCCCTACCTGGCCCCACGTCCTCCTAATACCATCACACTGGGATTTGGGCTTCAGCGTAGGAATCTAGGGAGACACATACACCCAGTCCACAGCAGCGGTCATGGCCCTGCCCACCGCCTGCTTGCCTTCAGTCCCTAGAGCCCTTTACCTTTCTGCTGAGCCTATCTGTGCATTTGATTGGATGTTTGCATTACATTACCCAATATATACAGGCCCTTTATAACAGAAGTTTTTAGATTTTCCTAATCTTCCATGTTTGTAGAAATGAAAGTCTAAGGAAGAAAGATTGTGGTCTCCTGTGATTCCTGGAAATAGGAAAAACATTCATCTTAGAGTCTATAAATCTATCTTCAAAAAATAAAGGCACACCAAACGCGGGGCGGAGCGTTTATATGCTGTTTGAGTGACAACTTGCCTGCACTGGCCTGTCCTCTTTTCTTCACAGGGTTGTGTGCTTCCGGGGCATTCTGACGCTTCAGAAGGAAAGCGGCCATGTCCTTGGACGACATTAAGATGAGCCCCACGGACTTCCTGGAGCAGGCCGACCTGGACAGTGGGGGCTTCGGGAAGGTGTGTCTGTGTTTACACAGATCCCACGGGCTGGTGATCCTGAAGAAGGTGTACACGGGCCCCAAGCGCACCGAGTGAGTCAGGGCAGAGTTGGGCAGGCCACGTGCTGTGCCAGGGCGGTGGAATCGGGTGGCACAGCCTTTATGAGACAAATATGGGTGCAAGGGTCAGCCCTGAGGCTTCATGTCAGATGGCCCTGCAGGGCGGTCATTGACATCCCTGACTCAGGAGGATTCAGACGCAGGCTAGGGGAGAGCTCCTAGCTGGTAAATAACAGAAGAAAACTGAAGAGGAGGAAGCAGAGAGGAGGCAGCCCAGGGCGATGCGGGGGCGCTGGGAAAAGGAAGGGAGGAGCAGGCGGGAGGGGGCGAGGGCCTGCTCCACGGCGGGTGAGGACCAGCCCCGAGCATGGGGACGAAGCCCTGGTCCATGAGTCACAGCATCCAGGACCCTCTCTTTGAGGCAGTCGGGAAGCTGTTGCATTTCCCTCCCTTCTCGCCGGAGTGCCTGTGAGAGAGGCCGCGGGTTTAGTCCGCTGTCCAGCGCGGTCCTTGTTTCCCGGCCACATTTCCTCGCTGCTCTTCACCAGCTCCGCGTTGATCGGTCATCGGTTTAACGCTTCCTGCAGCCTCGCCCAGCCCGCCAGCCCCTGTGCCTCAGACTCCTGTGCGAGTGGCTGGTGGTTTGGATTTTCTCAAGGATAACAACACTGAATGAGGAAGGTTTCCCACAGCAAGATTCATCCTGTTTACCAAAGCCAAATAGTTTTCATGCATTTTTAAGAAGTGTAGGTACCTGGACTTTCCCGGTGGTCCAGTGGTTGAGACTCCCTGCTTCCACTTCCAGGGGGCACGGGTTTGATCCCCGTTCGGGGAACTAAGATCCCTGCTCGCCCTGTGGGGCGGTCAAAAACCAAGCGTGTGCGCCTGTTACGAGCAAGGCTGTGCTGTTTGCTCAGGAAGCAGTAGCAAGTGTGAGAGATAGGTAGCGGGGCGCAGGTCGGGACGTGCGTGTCTGGGGTGGTGGTGTGCTGACAGACGCCCTCAGCGAGCTGTGGGAACACAGCGGAGGGCCCTCACCCTGCGAGGCGGTCAGGGCACAGCTTCGGGGCCTGCCGGAAGGGAAGCTGCTGCCCCCGTCCTCAGGTCCGGATCCGCTGCTCTTGAGGGAAGCTGCTGCCCCCGTCCTCGGGCCTGGATCCGCTGCTCTTGAGGGAAGCTGGTGCTTCGTCCCCTTTGAGTCCCTTTCCGTCTCCCGGACTGACTGCCGCTCGTTTCAGGCCAGCATCCCCCTGTCCGTGAAAGGGAGGATCATTATGGAGACCATCGAAGGGATGCGCTACCTACATGGAGAAGGGGTGATACACAAGGACCTCAAGCCAGAAAACATCCTGGTTGACAGTGACTTCCACATCAAGGTAAACCCCAGTCAGGGCTGCGGGGTATCGGCCTGATTCTGATTCTCAGTGTGAGTCCTTTCTCCGGACGTGATGTGTGCCCAGTGCAGAGCTAGCCCAGCTCCTCCCTGGTGAGGGTGGTGCCAGAAAGCTCTACCAAGGAATAAAAGGAGAGAGACTTGGTGGAGGTAGTTATCTTTATTTATTCCTTTATTTACATCTCCTTTTTAAAAATCTGTTTCCTTTTGGAAACTCTGTGCACTGTAGTCAAAGGAAAAAGAAGGAGGGTTTTCTTTTCTCCTCTAGGTGGGCCATCATGTCAAGTTGGCTTTGGCAGCAGGAATCCCAGCCGAGCACAAGGGTCTGAAAGGGGAAGTGAAATTGCGGGGAGGACGCAGGAACTGCTTACCCAGGCATCCCTTTACCAGAAGATTCTGCTTCTAGTGCTCTCTATTCCAGTCCTGGACAGGGTTTTTCTTTTTTCCTGTGTCTTTAAAAGAACGTTCTTTACGTTCATAACTTACCTTTTATGATCTGGATTAGAATTTGAGGATTTTAGACAATCGCATGCCAGAAATCATCCCCAAAAGCGTGGGTTCCCTGAAGCAAAAGTGGAGCTGCCGCCTCTGGTGTCTCCACTGTATAGCTCTGTCATTCTGCCCTGCCACCTCCTTCCGTGTTCTGTGTCTGAATTTCGCGTTTTTTTCTTTGCCCTCTTGTCTGTCTTTCCCCTCTTCCACATCCCATCTTCTCTCAGGTTCAGGCTCCCAACTCAGCACCAGTGGCGCTGCAGCCCTTATCCTCAGTGTGTCTTTGGGATCCTTGGAAATTCACATCCATGGGCTTCTGGACACCTTTTGGGAAAACAGAAGGTGCAGTACCGTGTGCTCTACAACCTGCTGAAAAGAGAGTGCCTGTTTCCCAGCCTCAGAATCAACAGAAACATGCAGAGTACATGACGAGTCAGAACAGATGTGGCTAGTTACATGCAGAGTAAATGACCAGTTAGAACAGACATGGCTAGTAACACGCAGAGTAAATGACAAGTTAGAACAGACGTGGCTAGTTGCTCTTCTCAGGAATACCTTCTGCTTTTCTCCCCATCAACCCCCACCCCCAGATATTGCGTAAGAATCGAGACACCAGAATTTCACACAGACTTTTCTTAGGGGAGATTTTCCAGACGGCTGAGGACAGATGCTTTCTACTAGTTTGTTCAGAGGTAGCTGTTTTAAACCTGTCCGGTACAGCCGTTGCTGCAAATGTTAGAGTCCCTTCATCTACTGGATAAGCCCCCGATTTAAAGACAGCTCTGATTTGCTTGCTGCTGTCACAGAAGCATCCCGTTGGTTTGCTCTCCTGCAGATAGCTGACCTCGGCGTCGCTTCCTTCAAGACGTGGAGCAAGCTGACGAAGGAGGAGCACAACGAGCAGAGGAAGGTGGGCGGCAGCGCCGGCAAGAGTGGCGGCACGCTGCACTACATGGCCCCCGAGCACCTGAACGACATCAACTCCAGGCCCTCCGAGAAGTCCGACGTGTTCAGCTTTGCCATCGTGCTCTGGGCGATCTTCGCTAACAAGGAGCCTTATGAGAGTAAGGCGTCGATAGAGGAGGGGGGCTGGGGGTCAGTGGGAGTTGTTCGGTGGGGTAACAGTGCGCAGTGAGGTCGTGGAGGTTTATCACTGCTCAGTGTCTGTCCCACCCACGGGACCGTGAGCTCCACGGAGGCCGGGGCCGCATCTCTGAACCAGTCACTGTTCCTCCCCCCGGTATCTACACACACAACATAGTGGGTACTCAGCAAGCGTTTGTGGAATGGAAAGTAATCTCGATTTAGGAATCGGGGGTCCTAGGACAGATCAGAGCTTGGATAGTGCATCTCAGCTTGCAGGGTGCTCAGCGATCCAGGCTTCCTCCCGGACAGGAAGGCTTGCTAGGTTCTCCTTATGAGGATTTCCAGGGCATACACTCCATACTTTGATCCATCCGCTCACTCCTTCGTTTAGGAATTGTTTCTTTTCAGTACTTACTGTGGGCTCTTTACTTGGAACTGAGTCTATAAAGATGAGAAAGGGTTTGCGCAGGAGAACAAGTACATAAGTAGCTGTTCTTCAGTGTGTTAAAGTGAAGTCTCTCGGTCATGTCCAACTCTTTGCGACCCCATGGACTGTAGCCTGCCGGGCTCCTCCGTCCATGGGGTTTTCCAGGCAATACTGGAGTGGGTTGCCATTTCATTCTCCAGGTCAGTGTGTTAAGAACCTGAACTAATGGCCCTTCTGCCTGCTCTTCCTGGGTGATTGTCAGCTCCCAGGGTTCAATCCCCTCTTTGCTGATGCTGCTCAAACCTCCACTGGAGGCCTGGACATCCTCCTATCTGTTAGATCCAGTCCATGTACCAGAGGACCCCCCAAAGCAGTATCCCCCAAAACAAATCCATGTTCTCCATGCTGCCCGAGTGGCTCACTCAGCTCTGCTCTTACATCCAGTAAATGGTGTTACCGTCCACCAACCAAGCTGCCCAACCAAGAACCTCAGTTTCCAGACTCAGCCTTGCCCTCCCACATCCAATCAGACATCGAAACCTGTGAATTTGGCAATCTCTGGCAGTCCACTGGTTGGAACTCACACTTCCATTGCTGAGGGCTGGGATTCAGTCCCTGGTCAGGGAACTAAGATCCTACAAGCTGCATAGCATGGCCGGAAACTGTGGCCTCGAGATATATCAGATCCAAGATGCGTCCGTGTCTCTCTGTCTCCAGAGGACCCTGTCCAGTTCACACCCTCTGTGGCAGGCTCCTCATGCCGCCACCACTCACACTGCCGTCAAACAGGCCAATCAGGCCTCTCAATCATCTGTTTAAAATCCTTCCAAGACACCGTTGACATTCAGGATCAAGTTCAAACCCCTCAGTATGGAGCACAGGTCCCTCTCTGATTTGGCTAAGCTGTTCCTTCCCTCCCTCACCTCAGCCAACATGCCCAGTTACACTGAGCTGGTCATAATTTCCAGACACATCTTGATTTCTGCAACTTCCAGTCTCCTCAGATCCTGCTTTCTTGGCCTGGACTCTTCCTCTCTGAGCCCCTTCCCAGTTCTTTACCTGGATGCTCCTGTTCATTCTTCTCCCTCCCAGTTCTTTACCTGGATGCTCCTGTTCATTCTTCTCCCTCCCACTTCTTTACCTGGATGCTCCTGTTTATTCTCTGGACTCAACAAGCCTTTTCTGACTCTCCAGTAGTGGTCCTGTCACCGGAACCCTTTGTGCTTACTTCTTGAATAGCCCGTAGCGCTCTGAATTTAAGTCACTCTTATTCAACTTGAGCTCCCTCAACGCAACCGCTGTCTGCTATTTGTCTCTGTATTAAAATCTGGAGCGTGGCACTGGCTTTATTTACATATTCAGTCATCTGCCAGGAGACAGCTTTGCCAATAATCTGTCTTTCCTCTGTTTGATCGTCTCTGCAGAGGAACAGGTCCGCTCATCGTCCCAGGGCATTCTGCCCCTCCCTGGTATAACCGGGAGAGATGAGTGGCCTGGTCCAGGTTCTGTCGCCTCCTTGCCCGAGAGGAGTGGGGCCTGAGCGTCTCCGCTCTCCTTCCCGTTTGCTCTGTAGACGCCATCTGTGAGCAGCAGCTGATACTGTGCATCAAGTCTGGGAATAGGCCGGACGTGGAGGACATCATTGAGTTCTGCCCACGGGAGGTTATCGACCTCATGAGGCAGTGCTGGGAGGTGAACCCGGACGACCGGCCCACGTTCGCGGGTGAGTCCCCTCCGTGTGGCCACTGCCTCCCTCTCACGTGGCCGTCTTCCTAGTGAGAGGCTGACGGGCGGTACTTGGAGTTTCTAGGAAACTGAGTTCCACTCCTGATTTCAAACTGATTTTCTAGATTCCAAAGGCTTTGTTCGAGGAAAAGTTGCCATCCCTCTCCCAAGCATGAAGGCATACAAGGTCCTTTTGTTTCTTGGTGGTATTTTTCCCCATAGTTAAATTTTTAAAATTGTATTAAAATATCGGTGACACATAGTTTACCACTGTAATCATTTTTAGGTTCAGTTCAGTTCAGTTCTGTCCCACTGCCTACAGCCCCACAGACTGCAGCGCGCCAGGCCTCCCCGTCCATCACCAGCTCCCAGAGCTTGCTCAAACTCATGTCCATCAAGTCGGTGATGCCTTCCAACCATCTCACCCTCTGTCGTCCCTTTCTCCTCCTGCCTTCAATCTTTCCCAGCATCAGGGTCTTTTCCAATGAGTTAGTTCTTTGTATCAGGTGGCCAGAGTACTGGAGCTTCAGCTTCAGCATCCGTCCTTCCAGTGAATATTCAGGACTGATTTCCTTTAGGACTGGTTGGATCTCCTTGCAGTCTAAGGGACTCTCAGGAGTCTTCTCCAATACCACAGTCCAGCGGCATTTAGCACATTCACAGCATCTTCACTGTCCCCACCTGAAACTGTACTCGTTCAACACTGACTCCCCACTCCTCCGAGCCCCTGGCAGCCGCCACCCTCCTGTCTGTCTCTGTGAACTTGGCTTCGCGGGGTCCCCCGGGTAGGTGGAATCCTACAGTGTCATCCTGTCCTGACTGGCCTGGTTCACTGAGCACGGCGTCCAGGGTTCCTCCAGGTCATATCCCGTCAGGATCTCCTCCCTATTTCCCGCTGAGTGGTGTTCCACAGCGTGAGGACCGCACCGTGTCTGTCCAGTCACCTGCTGCCAGATGCTGGGGTGCTTCGTGGCCGTCGGGCTTCTTAGCTTCTTTGATCTCGGCTCCTCCCTGTGTAGCTGGCGTCTCTGGAAGCGTTGTTTGTCATCTGCATCGGGCTGAGAGCAAGAGGAGGAGGAACGGGACTGGAGTCTGCCATGCCTGTGTGCCTCTTCTCATGGCCCTGTGTACCGAGGACTTTGCCAAGGCCTCCCTGGGGGCAGCGGGAAAGAGGAAACCGGGCCAGGGAGAAATAAGGAGCAGGAGGGGACTTAGGAGGCTGCAGGGGGCTCTGCGCGCGTATTTCTGCTTTGAGGAAGCAGAACTGAAACCCCACCAGCCACTCCCATGCGAGGCTATAGGAGTGATTGATTCAGCTGCCTGCCTTCTTGCTTAGTCAGCCTGAATCTTGTTCCGGCATGGTTTCTTCTCATGCCTTTTCCACCTTTTGAAACTAAGATTCTGCTTCTGAGATCATTGTAGACCTCTATGCAGTTGTAAGAAATAATGCAGACATCCCGTGTACCCTTTACCTAGCTTCCTCCCAGGACCACACCTGGCCAAGTCAGTGCACACCACAGCTGGAACACTGACCCTGACACAGTCAGATCAGCACACACCGCCTCCACAGGGCCCCTCCTGCTGCCATTCACAGGAGTGAAGCTGCTGTGGACACTCACGTTACAGGGTTTTGTGTGAATGTAAACATTTCTCTAGAGTAAGTACCCAGGAGTTAAATACATGAGTCATAGGTGGTTTCATGTTTCAGTTTTTTGTTTGTTTTTTTTTTAAAGAAACTACCAATCTGGGTATTCCCTGGCCATCCAGTGGGGTTAGAGCTGTCTGCCGTCACTGCCTGAGGAGACTCAGGTTCAATCCCTGGCTGGGGAACTAAGTAAGATCCCAAAACCTGTGCAGCGTGGCCAAAAAAAAAAAAAACAAAACCCTGCCAAACTGTTTTCCAGAGTGGCTGTACCATTTTATATTCTCACCAGCTACGTACAGGTGATTCCGTTCCTCTGCACCCTTACCCGCACTTGGTGGTGGTGCTGCTTTTTAATTTAGCCACTCTGGTAGGCATGTAGTGATGGCTCAGTGTGGCGCTGGCTTCATCCCCCCAGTGGCTGATGATAGTGGGCACCTTCTCGTGGGTGTCTTTGCCATCTGTGTCTCTTCCACGGTGCAGTGTTGCTCTGTGTCTTTTACCCACTTTCTAATTGGATTTTGTCTTTTCACTGTTGAAGGTAGAGCGCCCTCTGTATATGCCATATAGTGCTCCTTTCTCGGACATGTGATTTTCACTTAGCTTCTTCCACTCTGGAGCTTGGGTTTTTGTTTTTGGTTTTGTTTTTTTCCATTCTCTTCTCAGGATCTTTCACAGACGGAAAGTTTTTATTTTGATGACATCTTATTCATTAATCTCTCCTGTTGTGGATGATAATTTTGGTGTCAAGTCTGAGGACACTGTCAGGATTCGATCCAAAATACTTCCTTCCCTTTTTTTTCTGAAAATTTTAGAGTTTTACATTTAAGTCTGTGTTAAGTTCTTTTTTTAATGATTGTCAAGGAAAATTCATTATTGCCAGCAAAAGAATGATAGCACAGAACTAAATCTTTGGTTGTCTTTCTTTGCCATTTATTTCGTTTCTATCTTATTGGGAAAATACCGTGATCCACGCCGAGTTAGTTTTTGTACGAGGTGTGAGGTTTAGGCTGCATTTTGTTTTTTCCTTCTTGCCCCGCTCCACCTCCGTTTGCCGAACGGCTGTCTCTCCTTCATTACTTTGTCTCTCTGACTCTTTATACCAGATCCCTACTCTGCGTGTTCCATCCTGGATCACCTCTGATGCCAGAGGGACAGAAACAAGGAGCCCACCCTTCCTTTTTCATCTGCATATTAGCCCTCTTAGGCAGGGCCCTGTGCTGCAGCAGAGCAACTACCTAAAGCTGCCTTCTGTTAGGCAGGAGCCCTTGGTTTCTTTCCAGTGGTATCCCCGCCTTCCTTCTGTCTGCATAGAAATTAGTCTTGTCTGTCTATTTATGAAAGTGATTTAAAGTTTTATTCTTTTGCTTTGCCCACAGATTAAGGCACATAATTCAAAGATAATAGACTGTTAATATTTAAATTTTTAGAAAATACTTAAGAAATTTTAAAGTGTTTTTTTTTTTTTCGTATAGGCATTGAAGAAAAATTTAGGCCTTTTTATTCAAATCAATTGGAAAATTATGTAGAAGAGGATGTGAAGAGTTTAAAGGTGGGTGACATACCAGGTGCATTAAAAGCAAATACAGTATCAGTCATGAAAACCAAAGCATTACACTTCACTACCGAGATTCGAGCTAAGCAGCTGGGGAACTGGGAAGATCCCTTGGAGGAGGGCATGGCAACCCGCTTCAGTACTCCTACCTGGAGAATCCTCATGGACAGAGGTGCCTGGTGGTTCCAGAGTCGGACACGACTGAGTGACTAAGAACAACACGCAGCACGGCTTGGTAACCACAAAAAAACAAAATTAGCAGTTTTATGCAGAGATCATCAAGTTAGCATCACTGGACCCATTCCTCTGTCAAAACAAATGAAGTGAGAGGAAAATGTATCTAGCAATATGGAAAAAGATAAGCACAGCATTACTGGAATAGGATGGAAAGTAACCATAGGTGGATCAGTCATGTTGAAGAATTCTTGAAAGATTAAAAAGTCAACAGGATTATCTTTTGAGACATATAACAGGAAAAAAAGTTTTAAAAGGCCAACCCAAACATAATACTCAAGAAGTACTAGAGGAGGAAGCCCTGGGTCAGGGTGGAGAACAGATGTCACCTGGCACGTCGGCGAGCAGTCACCCGGGAGCCATGCTTGCGTTTGTTTTAGAAGATGGCTCTTCCCCCCAGCTCCTCCGTGCTGAGCAGCAGATGGGAGCAGACCCTGCCCAGGATCACAGAGGTTTGTCAGAGACCGTAGCCAGCTAACCAGCCAAGAGGAGCAGAGACCTTCCCCACTCACATGCTCGGGAAACAAGCTATAGCCCTGCTGCTGCTGCTAAGTCGCTTCAGTCGTGTCCGACTCTGTGCGACCCCAGAGACGGCAGCCCACCAGGCTCCCCTGTCCCTGGGATTCTCCAGGCAAGAACACTGGGGTGGGTTGCCATTTCCTTCTCCAATGCATGAAAGTGAAAAGTGAAAGTGAAGTCGCTCAGTCATGTCTGACTCTTAGTGGCCCCATGGACTGCAGCCCACCAGGCTCCTCCATCCATGGGATTTTCCAGGCAAGAGTGCTGGAGTGGGGTGCCATTGCCTTCTCCTAAGTTTTAACATATTGCTCTAATCAGAGAGAGAGACTGCGGTAAATAAAACAGGCAGGAAACAGAGGTTTTAAAATACATACAGACACACACACAGTCAGACAGTCAAGAACTGCCAGACTTTTGAGGGACGCCTACACTGGAACAGAGAGGTGCCCGGTGCAAACCCAGGGAGGGGCCACAAGGGCGCCGAGGGAGACAGTCACTAGAGCAGGAGAGCGCGGGCGCAGCGCCCAGGGAGCCCCCACGGTGATGGAGCTCCATCTCACCAGGAAGACAATAGCCGCAAGTCTGTCGGCCTTTCAACAACACAGATTTGAACTGCATAGGTCCACTTATACTCAGATTTTTCTCAGTAAATACGTACTACATGATCGTCACTTGGTCGAATTTGTGATATGGAACCACAAATACGGAGGGCCGGCTGTAAAGATGTATTTGGAGTTTCAGCTGTGAGAGAGGTGAGTGCCCTGACTCCTCTGTTCTTCAAGGATCAGCTGTGTAATTTAGAGAAACCGGCTCAACTAGAGACAGAAAACCTGAACATTCCTGTACCTATTAAAAGAGAGTTAAGCAGTCTTACGAGAAAATTCCACAACCACATAACTTAATCAGCAATTTCTATCGGATATTCAGTGAAGAAGTTACCCTGATGTTATACAACTTGTCTGGATAACAGAAGAGGGAACTCTCCTAAGCTCATTCTGTGAGATGAGCATAACTCTTCTAAGCTCATTCTGTGAGATGAGCATAACTCTCCTAAGCTCATTCTGTGAGATGAGCATAACCTTGATTCCCAAACCTGAAAGGCAGACACAAGAAAGGAAAGCCACACAGTGATCTCACTTAACAATATGGTTTTGAAAATCCTGAGTAAAATATAGACAATTGAATCCACCAATGGATGATAAAGATTGGAAAAGATATGTGGTTTCACTAACAGAAAAGCAAAGTGAATTCATTATAATTTTTCATCCATTAGATCAACAACAGTTTTGAAAGACTGATATATCAAGTATTGGTGAAAATGCAAAGTAACAGACACTTTCATGCAGTATTAGTAGCACTGTAAGTTGGTGAAGTTTATTGAACTGTGAAGCATCTATCAGACTTTTAGGCATGAACGTTTCCTGCAGCTCTACATAGCAATCTATCCTGTTCACGTGTAGGCTCAAAGATTTAGCTTCAGATGTTTGCACCTTTGTGAGACTTATAATTTGGAAATATATAAATTTGGAAATCACCCACGTTTCTAAGTAGTGTACTAAGTTATGGTTCAGTTCAGTCACTCTGTCACGTCTGACTCTTTGCGACCCTATGAACCGCAGCACGCCAGGCCTCCCTGTCCATCACCAACTCCCGGAGTCCACCCAAACCGATGTCAGTGATGCCATCCAAGTATGTCATCCTCTGTCGTCCCGTTCTCCTCCTGCCCTCAATCTTTCCCAGCATCATGGTCTTTTCAAATGAGTCAGCTCTCTGTGTTAGGTGGCCAAAGTATTGGAGTTTCAGCTTCAACATCAGCCCCTCCAATGAATACCCAGGACTAATCTCATTTAGGATGGACTGGTTGGATCTCCTTGCAGTCCAAGGGACTCTCAAGAGTCTTCTCCAACACCACAGTTCAAAAGCATCAATTCTGCACTCAGCTTTCTTACATCCATACATGACTACTGGAAAAACCATAGCCTTGACTAGACGGACCTTTGTTGGCAAAGTAATGTCTCTGCTTTTGAATATGCTGTCTAGGTTGGTCATAACTTTCCTTCCAAAGAGCAAGTGTCATTTAATTTCATGACTACAGTCACCATCTGCAGTGATTTTGGAGCCCAAAAAATAGTCAGCCACTGTTTCCCCATCTATCTGCCATGAAGTGATGGGACTGGGTGCCATGATCTTCGTTTTCTGAATGTTGAGCTTTAAGCCAACTTTTTCACTCTCCTCTTTCACTTTCATCAAGAGGCTCTTTAGTTCTTCTTCACTTTCTGCCATAAGGGTGGTGGCATCTGCATACCTGAGGTTATTGATATTTCTCCCGGCAATCTTGATTCCAGCTTGTGCTTCCTCCAGCCCAGCATTTCTCATGATGTACTCTGCATAGAAGTTAAATAAGCAGGGTGATAATATACAGCCTTGACGTACTCCTTTTACTATTTGGAACCAGTCTGTTGTTCCATGTCCAGTTCTAACTGTTGCTTCCTGACCTGCATACAGGTTTCTCAAGAGGCAGGTCTGGTGGTCTGGTATTCCCATCTCTTTCAGAATTTTCCACAGTTTATTGTAATCCACACAGGCAAAGGCTTTGGCATAGTCAATAAAGCAGAAATAGATGTTTTTCTGGCACTCTCTTGCTTTTTCCATGATCCAGTGGATGTTGGCAATTTAATCTCTGGTTCCTCTGCCTTTCCTAAAACCGTCTTGAACATCTGGAAGTTCACAGTTCACGTATTGCTGAAGCCTGGCTTGGAGAATTTTGAGCATTACTTTGCTAGTATGTGAGATGAGTGCAATTGTGCAGTAGTTTGAGCATTCTTTGGCATTACCTTTCTTTGGGATTGGAATGAAAACTTGACCTTTTCCAGTCCTGTGGCCACTGCTGAGTTTTCCAAATTTGGTGACATATTGAGTACAGCACTTTCACAGCATCATCTTTTAGAATTTGAAATAGCTCAACTGGAATTCCATCGCCTCTACTAGCTTTGTTCGTAATGATGCTTCTTAAGGCCCACGACTCCACGTTCCAGGATGTCCAGCTTAGGTGAATGTGAGTGATCACACCATCGTGATTATCTGGGTCGTGAAGATCGTTTTTGTACAGTTCTTCTCTGTATTCTTGCCACCTCTTCTTAATATCTTCTGCTTCTGTTAGGTCCATACCATTTCTGTCCTTTATTGAGCCCATATTTGCATGAAGTTATGGTTAATAACTATATAATCATTTAGGAGTGGTGGAAACTAACAAATGAATGGAAAGATCTTCAAGACTTATTGTAAGTGAAAAAGTAAATCGCAAAACCACAGGGCGTGACTCTGTGCATGTGAGCACTCAGTTGCTCAGTCATTATAAATAATAATAAAATTTTTTTAAAATCAGTTGGCTTTATATGCAGGGGTTTATTTTGTTTTCATTATATTCATTGTTCTGTATGTCTCTCCTTAGTCCAATACCACACTGTTTTGATTACTGTAGCCACGTAGTGAGTTTTGAAATCAGGAATCTTTTTTAAGATTGTTGTGGCTATTTAGGAAAAAAAGTTCATTTATTTTTTTTAATATTCACTGTTTGTAAGAACTGTGATATTTCTACCTTCTGAAAAGTTCATTCTTGTAACAATTTTTTGGAACTATTTTCTACTGTTTACCTAAAGTATGTTGTTGTGCTCTTAATTTTAGAAAGAGTTTCCAGGCCAAAATGAAATTGTAAAGAGAATGAAGTCTCTCCAAATTGACTGTGTCGCAATAGCTCCAAGCAGGTCAAATTCAGGTAACTTATATTGTGATTGAAAGTCTATTTATTTACTTGTTTGCTCATTCACTCACACAACTGTGTAAAATGTTATTTACAATTGTATGAGAAAAAGAAGCTGTAAAATTTAATGCCTGTCTTAAAGGAATTTACAGCATATTTGTAGTTAAGATACATATCTTATGTACATAAGATACATATGGGCTTCCCTGATAACTCAGTTGGTAAAGAATCCGCCTGCAGCGCAGGAGACCCTGGTTCGATTCCTGGGTCGGGAAGATACACTGGAGAAGGGATAGGCTACCCACTCCAGTATTCTTGGGCTTCCCTTGTGGCTCAGCTGGTAAAGAATCTGCCTGCAACGCAGGAGACTTGGGTTCGATCCCTGGGTTGGGAAGATCCCCTGGAGAAGGGAAAGGCTACCCACTGCAGTATTCTGGCCTGGAGAATTCCACGGACTGTATAGTCTGTGGGGTCGCAAAGAGTTGGACACGACTGAGCAACATTCACTTTCAAGATACATATATTTGAAATACTAGGTAACAACAGGTTCACCAAAATCATAAAGTACCCTGAACACATAATCTGGTAAGGACACATAATATATCTGATAGGGAAGAAGTGACAGTTCATGAAAAAGAAGGGAACACAGGTAGGAGCAAAGTCCTCGAGGTGGTCAGGGGCGAGCATATCCAGAGGACGTGCAGAGAGGCTGGCCCCGGAGTCAAGCAGGGGTACTTTTCTCATCATAACAGAAGGGAGAGCAGAGTCTCAGAAATTAAAGCTGCTCATCAGTTGTCTTCTGGGGCAAATTACTCAACTTGCTGTGAGCCTCACCCATCGTTATGGTGATAACTGCTCCTGGTCTGTTGCGCCAAGTCCCTTCAGTCGTGCCGGACTCTTTGCAACTCTGTGGACTGTAGTCTGCCAGGCTCCACTGTCCATGGGATTCTCCAGGCAAGGATGCTGGAGTGAGCTGCCGTTTCCTCCTCCAGGGGATCTTCCTGACCCAGGGATCGAACCCAAGCCTCCGGCATCTCCTGCACTGGCAGGCAGGTTCTTTACCACCAGCACCGCCCGGGAAGCCCACTCCTAGTCTTACAGGGCTTTTAAAGGATGAAAGAACCCACGGAAATGCTGAGCCCAGAGCTGCTGCCGTTCTCATTTTCCAGCCCTCATCACACCAAGGAGACACTTCTCTGCTCCAACAAGAGTCCGTTTCTTCTTTAGTCATTCCCACAACACCCGCTTTTCTGCTGCTTGCTTATAACTTTTCTTGTGCTCTCTCACCACCAGCTGGGACAGCTACTCACTGCCTGTGCAACTCGCAGGAGGAAGACCAACTAGTAAATGCTTTTTATTTGTTCTCAGAGTTCTCAGTCTGTTATCCGAGGTGCAGATTCCCGATGGTGCTCGGGGTGTGTTTTACTTCTGAGTGTTCCGTGATGCTCTTTCCGATCTGGTCATTTCTTTCCAGCCACAGAACAGCCCAGTTCACTGCACAGCTCACAGGGCTTCGGGATGGGTCCCGTGGAGGAGTCCTGGTTTGCTCCCGCCCCAGATCACCAGCCGGAGGAGAATGACTTCCTGCTAAACAGTAAACTCCAGGAGGAGGCCAACTACCACCTTTACGGCAGCCGCATGGACAGGCGTACAAAAGAGCAGCCCAGACCAAGCATGGCTCACAGCAGTGAGGAGGAAAGGAGGCGCAGGGTCTCCCACGACCCTTTTGCACAGCAGAGACTTTATGAGAATGCTCAGAGCCCAGGGATGAAAGGCTTCGCTTACCCTGGTGTGATGAGTCACACCAGTGCAGCCCAGCGGCCAGCAGGGCTAAGCAGCCAACCCCAGTCACCATACTGGAGAGATGTGTCATTTCCTCTACCTGGGCTTGGAGTGAGACCGCTGGACCTGGGGACCACAAGTCCACGAGTTTGGTATGCGCCAAACCCAGGCCACATGCCAAGCCTATATAAAACTCCGGTGCCTGAGACCAACCTCCTGGGGAACACACCCACCATTCCATTCACCTCCGTGCCATCAAGAGGTAAACAGGCCTTGGAGTCACACTGTTCTTTTAAATTTTCCTGAAAATAAAGCCAGCCACTACTCTGTCACAAACTGAAAGGTAACAAAGGTCAAGCCGTTTGGAGTCTTCAGCCACCAGACGCACCTTGCCACCCGGGATAGTCTCATCAGACCCCTCATCCTAGGTTCTCCGTTCAGGTGGGCTTCAGGCAGCTGCCCACACGTGCGGGGTGACAGAGCCTGGCCTCCAGGAGGCACCCTTGGCTCTAAGCCGAATCTCAGTAGCCCACTGTGTCCAGGCTCTGATGTAAGGGGAAGTAACTGCCTGTATTCTTTCATTTGCCCTTGCTGTTTTCTGAAGGTAAGAAGTAAGTCTCAGACACGTTCATCCTTTATCTTGTCTAGGCCAGAGACTACCATTTGTGATGAAAACCGCATTGCCAGGCACCCATCCCCTCCAGAACTCTTCCTTCTTCCCAACCTGAACCTGTCCCCGGCAGACACTAACTCCCCTTTCTCCCTCCTTCCCAGCGCCAGGCAGTCAGCCTTCCGCTTTCTGTCTCTACAAATTTGTGACTCTAGGGCCCTCATGTGAGTAGAGTAATATGGCATCTGCCCTGTTGTGATGGGCTTACTTCACTGGAGAAGGCAATGGCAGCCCACTCCCGTACTCTTGCCCAGAAATCCCATGGATGGAAGAGCCTGGCTGGCTACAGTGCACCTGGTCGCACAGAGCCGGACCCGACTGAGCGACTTCCCTGGACTTCCCTGGAGACAGTGCCCTCGAGGTTCATGCATGCTACGCCATGGGCCAGAATTCCCTCACTGTGAGGCTAAAGAGAGTGCGTTATTATTACGTGGCCCACCCAGAATGGGCCACATTCTGTTTATCTGTTCATCTGTTGACAGACACTTGGGTAGGTTCCACTTTTTGGCTGTTAGGAATAATGCTGCAAACATGCGTGTATAGATATCAGATTAAGACCCTGCTTTCAGTTCTTTGGGGCATATACAAGTAGAGTTCCTGCATCGTGTGGCAGTTTTTTTTTTAACTTTTTGAGGAACCATCACTGGTTACCACAGCGGCTGCATCTTTTTATGTTCCCACTAGCCGTGCACAGAGGTTCGTTTCTCCACATCCTCGCTGACACTGGTTGTTTTCTGTATTTTTGATAGTTTCCAGCCTAATGGATGTGAGATGATTCAGCCAACTTTTAAAGAAGAAAATTTCAAGTGGTGACATAGGATAAATTATTTAACTTAAGCGTTTGGAGTAGAGTCCTGCCCCTTTACCAGGCTGTACTTTTTTCTCTTCCTTGCAGTCTAGATATACTACTTATCTCTGTGTTTCTTTCTAACTAGATGAGTCTGCAAAATATACCATACACAACAGTTCCGGCATTCAGATTGGCGACAGTAATTACATGGAGATTGGGGGAATGAGTTCATCATTACTCGACAGCATGTACATGAACTTGAAAGAAGAGCCGGCTTCTAAGTACCAAGCTATCTTTGGTAAGCTGCCCTTGAAGGACTCATCCTACAGCGACCTTGAACTTTCTCACCTAATTATTTCTCTGATTACTCTCCCTGAAGATGCCCTCTCGCTCCTCATGTAATTTCCATAGAAGTGCTTTGTAACTTATTTATGTGTACTGAGGACATAGTTAGAATATCTAATTCATGGGTTTGCTATGAAAGTGACATGAGTCAATACAAACAAAGGGCTTATACACTGTCTGGCACATCGTAAGATCTATAAAAGTGTTAAACACATCATCATCATCAGTGCAGCCACCCGGACCCAGGAGCTCATCAGGTCCTCGTCAAAAGGGTTTCTTAAAAAACAGAAGACTGTGCCCTCAGGTGCACTTGCATGATAAAAATTAGAAGGCTTTCTCTTATGGGATTCCACTATACAGCCTCATAACATTAATCCCAAAACACAACCTGGGGAAAACAGTGCGATTTAAGAACCCAGCTTTCTAATCCACTTCAGGACTGGCATTCTCTTTTTTTAATCAAGGGCCAGAGCGTGAGCGCTTCCGGCTCTGCTGGCCCTGCCGTCTCTGTTGCAGCCGCTCAGCTGACACCGCTTCCGAGTGGGCTTCCCTGGTCGCTCAGATGGTAAAGAATCCGCCCGCAGTGGGAGACCTGGGCTGGAGCCCTGGGGTGGGAAGATCCCCTGGAGGAGGGCATGGCAACCCACTCCAGTCTTCTTCCCTGGAGAATCGCCATGGACAGGGGAGCCTGGTGGGCTGCAGTCCTGGGGCCACAGAGTCAGACACGACTGAGAGACTTCACTTTCACTTTCTTTCACTTTACAAAACAAGCAGCGGGCCACGTGTGGCTCACAGGCCATAGGTGGCCAAAGTGAAAGTGAAGTCGCTCAGTCGTGCGAGACTCTGCGACCCCGTGGACTGTAGCCTGCCAGGCTCCCCTGTCCATGGGATTTTCCAGGCAAGAAAACTGGAGTGGGGTGCCCTGTCTAACCCTCTCAAAGCCAGTCTTTAATGCACTAGAGCAGAGGTTCCAAAGGTCTGGGCTGACAGGGTACCTTTGAGAGCCTGCTAGAGCCCAGGGTCCCTCTCCTGGAGAAGCACTGGCAGGCTCTGGCCGGAAGGCTGGCATCTGGTGGTGATGGTCAGAGCTGTGCTGTGGGAGCTGAGGAAAGATGGGTGTTCTGCAGGGAAGGATGAGGTGTCTCTATTATTCCGCTTACTGAACACCACGGAATATGGCTTGTTTGTGGTGGTTTTATACTTCTGTTTGCTTCATTTTATTATTTTTATGAAGGCCTGAGAGGAAGGAACCAGTAGGGAGAGAGAGGTTACGGCTCTAGGAGAAAGGAGGACTGAGTGGGGCAGGGGAGGGATGAGCCCAGAAATACTGCACCCGTGAAAAGACAGTGCAATCAAAGAGTTTCCACGCGGTGGTCTCCGTGTCCTGGACCAAGCGGAGGAATGTGCACTGCTGGCTGAAGGTATCCTGAGTTGAGTGACCTTAACTCTGGCCAGATGTAAGCAGAACAAGGCCCAAAAGGAACAAAAATGTTGTTTTCCCCCTTGACTTCAGGAAGGTGTGATGTAAACAGGGGCTGTGGCTCAGCTGGTATGGAACAGCCTAGCAGCCAAGGGGGCAGCTCCCAGGAGGAAGCAGGTCCTCGTGTGGGCTGGTAGACAGGTGAGGATCATCCAGGGAGCCAACAGCCAGAGCATGGAGGAGTTCACCTTTTTTACTGACTCCTGGTACTCTGTATTTTATGCAGGTGTTTGAAGCCAGAGTGTTCACACGGCCACAGCTCAATGCCTTCTCCTCTTTTCTGTTCGGCAGATAATACTACTAGTCTGACTGACAAACACCTGGACCCGGTCAGGGAGAATCTGGGGAGACACTGGAAAAACTGCGCCCGTAAGCTGGGCTTCTCCGAATCCCAGATCGATGAAATCGACCACGACTACGAGCGAGACGGACTAAAAGAGAAGGTTTACCAGATGCTCCAAAAGTGGCTGATGCGGGAAGGCAGCAAGGGGGCCACGGTGGGAAAGCTGGCCTTTGCACTCTACCTGTGCTCGCGGATAGACCTGGTCAACTGCCTGATCCGCATCAGCCAGAACTAAGCCCTCGGGCGCTCCTGTGGCAGGGGCCACCTCCTCCCCTGGTGAAAGCCTGCTGCCTGCGGAGACTTCCTTTCTCCCTGATACAGGGGGTGCTGTGTCTGCGAAAAAATCACTTCCTGCCTTTCACAGCTGGAGGATGGAAAAGGGAATCACCAGCAAACCACCCACTGCGCAGGACGCAGGACGACCTATTTGTGGCCAAGGCCCAACCCAACAAGAAGCCTAACTGGGCTTTGAAAAGGAGAGAAGAGAGAGTTGAGAAAGATCATTTTTTTCTTTCATATTATCCCATAATCTTCATGCTATTCATTCTGGTTTGTGGGAGTTTTGTTTGAGCAAGGAAAAAAAGAAAAATTCAGAGACTATAACCTAAATCAGCTTTCTAATTTTACACTGTCTTCTCCACATAGGCGCCTGTTATAACCAAAGTAAAAAATAAAAGTTCTCATCTAGTCGGATAGCGGAAAACTGGAGGGGGAGATGGTCCCCAGCTGCAGGAGGGAGCGGGGTGGTTCCTTTCCCAGATGCATCCCTTGTGACCACTGTTCTCTAAATTCCAAACAGGTTAACTAATCAGTGTCAGAGACAAAAAGCAGACAATATTTTAATGGACTAACTAAAATAAAATTTTGTACCTCAAATGGAAACCACTGAACTTATGTGTTTTTATAAACGAAACAGTGTGAGATTCTCCACGGTGACTTTACCACGTGGGTCGGTGTTTCCTTTTTACTCCGGCTACTGGCAGGAGAGTTCGGGGAGCTAGGGAGAAAAGAGCTTTCCTGACGGTGCATTTTGAATTTCAAGATGAAACACCCACGGGCCCGAGAGTAAGCACTGCTGTCTCGCACACCCAGCTCAGGGGCCTTTCCATCAGCCCCCACGGTCTAAATATTGGACGAAGAGGGCCAAGTTTACATCTGAGGAGTTTCGATACTAGGCCCAAACGCCACAAAAACACTCGTCTTGGGCAGGAATCAACGAAGTGGGACAGCACAGACTACAATACGAGAAAGAAGGCAACCCGTTCTTGGCTCCGAGAAAGGTATCCAGACCCTGAGGTTGATACTCCTAAGTGAGACCCACTCCCAGACTGCAGACCCTGCTCAGCAGAGTCCCCGCTTGTCGCTGTCGTGATAAATCTGCTGTGGGTCCAGACGATGAAGTTAGATCTTCAGCAACACGAAAAGGAGTTATTTCTCACAAGACATTTTAAATAGTTTAAAAAGCTTTGCTAGTTACAGTAATCATGTAAATAGAATAGGTCTGTATACGGTCAAGGTGTTAGGAGCATCTGATTACAAAGACATCAGTGAAGGACCAGTTCTATGGTATAATCCAGACACAGGCCTCTGAAATCAAGCAGGCACAAGTTCCACTCTGGCCGTGCACCTGGGGCCTGCTTCCTGACCTTTCCCGGCCTGTTTCCTCATCTATAAATAGGGTGCTAGGACATAAGGTAGGTGTGAGGATTAAAATAAGATGATGCATCTCATTCTAGGTGCCTGGCACAAAAAAGTTATTTAAGATGTTTTTTGATGTAGACCATGTTTAAAGTCTTTATTGAATTTGTTACAGTATTGCTTCTGTTTTTATGTTTTGGTGTAGAGGCATGTGGGATCCTATCTCTGCAATCACGGGTTGAACCCACACCCCTTTGCACTGGAAGGCAAAGTCTTAACTACTGGACTACCAGGGAAGTCCCTAAAAATAGTATTTTTAAAATTCGTTTTTATTGGCGTCTAGTTGATTTATAATGCTTCGTCAGTTTCAGGTGTACAGCAAAGTGAATGGTCAACACATATCCACTCTTTAGATTCTTTTATAGACTCTTTACGTCATTATAGACTGTTGAGTTCCCCGTGTTATACAGTAGGTTTTTATTCGTTGACACCAATAGCCTAAGACCTCAGCGCTACCATTTTTGCTGACCAGTAGGATAACTGGTGTTAAAATTGTACAATTATTTTTAACCCTCATCATCTCTGACAAGAAATCCCAATCAACATTTCACAAAAAAATAAGGAAATATTGACCCCACCCAAGATTTTGAAAGTCAAACAACAGTAGCTGGAACATTACATATTTCTCTTTCCTTCTGTGTAGGAAACTGATGTGACAGCTTTATGTTGAAAAAACATTTTATCATAGTCAGTATTTAAATCAAACCTCCCTTTACTGCCAAGAAGCTCCCACGGGTCACGGAGGACACTGCGGGTAATACCAGTCCCACGGCTGTAACACCAGGAAGCACTGTGCATAGAGGATTGTTACAGTGAAAGGGCCTCCAGGAGAAGGAATATAAAATGCAAGGAAGCTGCTGGAATCTCCAAATCAAGACAAGGCTAAACAGCAGCCACCGACGTGCGGTGGTTTTCTGTTAAGGGAGAGAGCAGCCACAATCAAAGGGTATTGTTTTTTATTTTCCCTGTGGAACCTTCAGCTGCAAATACTGTTTATAATCTTTAAAGACTGAACTGGTCGTAAGAAGCACACACACTCAACAGCGGTGAAATACACATAAAATCTGCCACCTTAGCCGTCTGTAAGTGTACAGCCCCAAACACATTCACGTTGTTTCTGCCACGTTCCTGCAAAACCGAGGCTCTGCCCCCATCAGACACTAAGCCTGCCTCCGGCCCAGCCCGACTCCCACCTGCTTCCCGCCTGGGCCGCAGGGGCCTCACTGATCTGGACCCACACGCGGCTCCACGGACGGCCGAGCCCGCCGTCCTCGCCGCTCCCCCGGCCCGGGACCCCACGCGGACAGCCGCCATCCTCCGCACCGGCGCCCGCTCTGCCCCCGCCGCAGCGCCGAGAGGCGGGGGCCCCGGCCTGCCTGCGGGAGTCGTCGGAGGCGCCCAGGCGGAAGGGGGCGCGCTCGGGGCGGCCGGCGGCCGGGCGCATGCGTGCTCGGGGCGGAAGGGGGCGCGCTCGGGGCGGCCGGCGGCCGGGCGCATGCGTGCTCGCGGCGGTGCGCGCTCAAGGGTGCCGGGAGACGCGGCGCATGCGCCCTGCCGGGGCCGTCGTTTGCCCCCACCATGGCGGCGGCGCTGGGCGCTCGGGCCGCGCGGCGGCTGAGGCCGCTGCTCTCAGCGCTGAAGCCCGGGCTCCAAGTCCCCCGGGCCGGACCCGCGGCCGCGTTCGGGTAATGGCGCCGCTCCCCTCCAGGGGCCCCCACAGCCTCGTCCGCGCGCTCGGGGCGGCGGGAAGCGGGCAGGGGCCGGGGGCCAGCGGCCGGGCCGGCGCCGCGAGTGGGCCTTGCCCGTCACGCCGGGACCCGGGCGCGGCCGCGGGGGCGCTGCGCTCGGCCTCGGGGCGGCGCCCGTGCGGACGGAGGCCAGGGAGGAGGCGCGCTTGAACCCCGGGCCCTGGCGCCGCGTCCGCCCTCGGAGCCGCGGGCGGGACGTCGAGCCGGGACGCGCGGGAGGCCCCCCGGGGGCCGGGAGATGCGGGCTCCCGGGCCCGGCTCCCCGAGGGGTGCAGGCCGTGGAGACGCCCGAGAGCCTGCCCGTCGCTCCTCTTGGCACCCCACACACCTGAGAGGAGACCGCCCCTGGATGAACCTGCGGCCCCCGGTCCCTAAGTGGGCGCCCCTGGCCCCAAGTGGAAGTGGCCTGCCACGGGGGCGCGCGCGGGGTGGTCGCTGCTCACTGCCGGCGGGTCAGTTCCGCTCTTGACGAGGAAGGTGTCTGCGCACAAGCTTGGCGGGTGGGTACCTGGCCTTCAGAGCTCCCCTGTGCTTGATGGGGAAGCGTCCATTCCGAAGGCGTAAGGAGAGGGCTGACCAGCTTTACGCTTTCCTGCTGTGATTCATTGGGTCTTGAATTTAGGATTTGATGTTGTTACCATTTTAGATCTACTAGATTTTCAGAGCTGTTTTCATACAGATGGGAAAATAATGTCAGTGTCTGCAGTCTGTAAGTCCTCTGGAAAATGCCCATCTATCCGGTTTCCTGTTTACAGAAAGGGATTGAAATGAGGTTACTGTGATTGCACCAGTATCTGTTACTGTTGGTTAATGGTTGCAAGAAGGCCTCATCCACTTAGCAGTGCAGATCATTTGCCCTAAAATATCCCTAGGAAACAGGTTTCTCTGGATTTTGAACTGCCATTTTGTAAATGCAATTGAAATTGATCTGACCAAGGAAATGGCAACCCACTCCAGTATTCTTGCCTGGAGAATCCCATGCCCCCAGAAGCCTGGTAGGCTACAGTCCATGGGGTTGCAAAGAGTCAGACAGGACTGAGCGACTTCACTTTCACTTTCACTGTGATGGGCTAAACAAGCAGTGTGTTGATTTGTGTTGATTAATCCTGAAACAAGAGTGCCGCTTGTGTAAGTAGGTGAGGGCACTCCTATAAGACCGTGGCTTCAGAACAGCGGGTGCCCCAACCCACAATTGAGTTGTGTTCCAGAAGCTTCTCTGTATATCTTCCCTCTTCCACACCAAGCCTTTTCTACCTGAAGTTGTATGTTATGTGCGGTTATGGTATTAATAACTTAAGGAAGCCTAACAGCCCAGCTAAAGACATGTCTTCCGGTTCAGTCTGGGGATACTCTGCCTGAGGGGAAGAGACGCACCTGCCCCTGTCTCTGTCCAGCAGTCAGGGTAAGTACTGGCCTAGTGTCTAGCCCTGCAGGGGACTCCACTTGGCATTGCGGTTACAGAAAAAGCATGTACACAATCAAGTGATGTGACCTTTCTGAGCCTCACACCCTGCAAAATTGTCCTCAGGATTTGAGACAGTGAATTTTAAAGGCCTGTCATTTCCAACTCTTTGCAATCCGTGGACTGTAGCCCGCCAGGCTCCTCTGTCCTTGGAATTCCCCAGGCAAGAATACTGGAGTGGGTTGCCATTTCCTGCTCCAGGGGATCTTCCCAGCCCAGGGATCGAACCTGCGTCTCTTTTGTCTCCTCCATTGGCAGGCGGGTTCTTTACCTTTGTGCCACCTGGGAAGCCCCCATACTAAGTAATTAGCAGTTACAATTAATAATACAAACATGGATATCTAGATAATACAGTGCATGAAAGATGTAAAAATAAGTCATCAAAATTCATGTTTATGCAAGCTAATACTTTGATGTTGCTAATACTTCACTGTGGCTAACAGTCCCTTTAGAAAAAAAATTACAACCCATGGCTGATTCATGTCAACATATGGCAAAAACCACTACGATCTTGTAATTAGCTTCCAATTAAAATAAATTCATTTTAAAAAATATAAAAAGGAAATAGCTGAACATACAAGGTAGAGAGGATATGTTGGACTTTCAAAATGAGGACGTATCTGATGAGGCGGCTCCCGTTTTTATTTCTGAGCCGAGTGTGACATGCCGATGCTCGCTTCGACTTTGCAAATTGCAAGCAGGGTGACTGGGGCCCGTTACCCAAACTCTTAACACTCAGCTTCCTCGCTGGTAACGTGCATCATCAGAGGACGTTGTCTAGTTTAATAACTAAACTGACCAGCTAGTTCTGCTGGAGTTGCCTGCCGCAAACGGCTCTCTCTTCTTGCCGGCCCCGCAGTCACCTCTCCCTCAATGGGGGGGTTTGCTGCTCTATTGCCCCTGCCCCCAACCCTCGCCACTCACACACAGACTTGTCTGTCCAGCCTCCCAGGAGGAGGGACAGGACAGACATGAGACGGATAGCTTTCCAGACTGTTTAAAAAGGAGGCTGAATTTTTCTCTCCTCCGAAATGAATTCAGTATAATCTTTTTTATCCTTGGTTGTCTATTGGATTCTCTTGGGGAATTTAAAAAATGCAGATTCCTTGATCTCATCCCAGAGATTTTCATTTAGTGCAGCCTGGGCATCTGGAGATTTATTAAAGGTTTGCCAGAAGGTTAAAATTAAGCTTGCGACCCCCGCGCTGGGAATCATGGGGGCAGGAAGTGGTCTCAGGTACGAGGGGGCTGCATGGGCAGGCGTGTTAGGGTGTGGAAAGCACGAACCTGTGTCTGCTGTGTGCACCCCAGGTCTCCTGTCTCCGCAGCTTCTGTCAGAATATCAGTAGTTGGCAGACTGGTCTTCTCTGCCAACCCCTAGGCAACATGGGTGCCCAGCACAAAGTAGGGGTTCTGGATGTACATGAATGGGTGAGTAATGCAGCAGCGTTTCAGAAAGCGCGTGCCAGGGCTCTGCCCCAGAGACACCAGTGGGCCTCCCGGGATCGTCCTGGGCAGCTGTAGCTTTTAACTCCTCAGGTGGTTCTAATGAATACCCCTGCTTAAGACCACCTAGGTTAGGGAAGGGAGTAATTGGAGGGAGAAAGTGCTGGAGGAGTAAAGCCCCAGAGAAGGAGGTTCATTTTTGTTCTTTTAAGTTTTCTAACTTTTTCTGGGGCCTGACTGCCATCCAAGAGCCTTTGATATGCTGGAGGGAGAATGCAACGCTCCTTTCAAGTGTATCGATGTGGAAAGTCACTCAACCAATATTTTTTAAAAGGAAACTTTTTTCTTACATTTAAGTTGGTCTGCTTTTGTCCAGTTTTCTGTCCTCTGTGTCTCCAGCCTGGAGATGGAGGCAAGGTTCCGGGAGCCTCTGCTGCCCCGGGGGCACACCCGTCGCCCTCTAGCCTGACCGTTGCTCCTCCGTGCTCACACTCCTGCCGGCCCAACCTCACCTGCCTCGCTCCACGTGTATCCCTGACTCCTGGACCCCGAGCGTACCCGTTCTCCTAGAAGCACCCTCCCCACCCCATTTTCTCTCCAGCATTTTGCCCATCTTGGAAGTTCATCTCAAAAGCCACTCCACCCTTCTCCAGGCGTCTCTCTCCAGCCCCCACAGGGCCTCTCATCTCTGAAGCCACCTTCAGAGTCCTCTGCCTTAGCAACCCTCCCCTGACACTGAGCACCCATCCACCCTGGTCTGGATGGCCTGGCTGTATCTCCGTGTGCTTAGGCATTGGGGAGTCTACATGGATAGGGCAAAGCACAGGGAAGTGAGAGGCTTTTGGCAACGGAGACGTCGGACAGACCACAAAAGGGAAGTCGGTGTGAGCCGGGCCCCAGGCGGCTCCCAGGCCTGAGAGCCTGCAACTCCGGGTCATGAAAGCCCCGGGGCTCGGAGATGGCGAGAGACGGCCGGGGGCGCGTCATATGTGACACCTTCCCTGTGCAGAACGCCTTTACGAGACGGCCTTCACGCTGCAAGGCAGGGGCCCTGGAGAACCTTGCGGGCTCGAGCGGTAGGAGGAGCAGTCGCTGAGCTGAGCAAGCGCCGAGTGTCTGTCTGGGGAGCCGCCTCGTTCCTGTGCTGGACAGAGTCTGACCGCTTCTCTTCCGTCTCAACCCTCCCCTCCCTCAGGGTATGCAGACACAGCTCTGCAGGTGGCCGGGGGCAAAGGAAACGTCAATAAACCATTGTTTCCCGGGATGACTCTAGGAGTAAAGCGTTGTCCCATTTTATCTGGTCCTGGAGCTGTCCAAGGAGCAGGATGTTAATAAGGAGTAACAGCAGGGTCCTGCCACCTCTCTCTGGGTGAGCCTGCAGTTAGGTCAGTCTCACTGCCACCCAGGCCTGTGTGTTCTCTGACCCGCTGCGCCTGCCAGCATCTGTCCTGGCGTGCCTTCATGGCCCTCCCGCGTGTCACCGGCCGTCTGGGGAGCTGCTGGGAGGCTCCTAGAGCCTGAGGCGGGGCCGTGTGTGCGCTGTTCCTGGGTGTCCTGGTGCAGTGGTCCTGGAGCTTCTGGGACAGTCACTGAGGGGGTTGTCCTGCGCAGAGCCCCCAGGACAGCACAGGTTAGATGCTGCAGCGTGGGCGGTCTTGGGCCAAGGAGGGGGCGGGGTGCCGGACTCTATAGACAAGGACCGGCTATTTAACAGTCCGTGCAGAGACATCTCCGCATCTTACAAACCGGTCTGGCCACATCCGAGCAGACAGGCATTCTTGACCAGGGCGGCTGCCTAGAGAACAGAGAGGCCAGGGGCCAGAAGGTCAGCCTGTGGACCCCAAGACCGGTGTCACCCTTGGGATCACTGCCTGTGCAGCTGAGGGTCCGGGTGGCTCCTCCGGACCTGCCAGGGCCTCGACGAGGGGCTCCAGGCTCTGTGCCGGCGCCCCGCCCACCTCGCCTCCCCGCCGCGGGGGCCCTGCCTCCAGCTGCGGGGCTGTGGGCCTGTTGACCTCAGCAGGCCTGCCAGCGCTCCCGTGGGTGGGCCCGGAGCCGGTGCTGCAGTGACCCGCCCTTGCTGGGTTTGGGAAACTGAAGTGCGGAGCCGGATGACCAGGGGCCGGGGAGCGTGCTGGGGCTGGCTGGCGCGCAAGCTCAGTCTCCCTCTGGGGTCGGGGCTTCTCTCTTGCAGCTCCTCCGTGACCTCCGCCAAAGCCGAGGTGAACGGCGTCCACCTGCACTACCTGCGGACTGGAGGCGGAGAGCACGCCGTCCTGCTGCTCCCGGGGATGCTGGGTGCGCGGGCTTCCGTGGCGTGCCCGGCGCGCTGCCCTCTGGGCTTGGCCCCCAGTCCCAGATGCCCGGGCTTGATAGGCAGCCTTAGTGCTTTGCTGAGGTGCTCTCTGTAACCTTTGCCGCAATCAACTTTAGGTGCCCCAGAAAGCTGCCTTTCTTTAAACTCTTACTGTTTCTGGCTGTGCTGGCTCCTCACCGCTGTGGGGCTCTTCTCCAATGCAGGGAGGGACGGCTGCTCTCTAGCTGTGCTTGGGCTCCTCCTCGTGGCGGCTTCTCTCGTTGCCGAGCACAGGCTGGAGTTACGGTTCACAGGCTTAGCTGCTGCTCAGCATGTGGGATCTTCCCGGCTCAGGGATCGAACCCGTGTGTTCTGCATTAGCAGGTAGACTCTTTACCACTGAGCCACCAGGGAAGCCCCGAAGATACCTTTCTACTTTATGCAATTTTCATCCCTTTAAATACCCACTTTTCTCCACGGAAGTCCAATGTAGTTTCCTGCAGCCTGAAAGTGAAAGTCGCTCAGTCGTGTCTGACTCTGTGCGACCCCATGCACTATACAGTCCATGGAATTCTCCAGGCTAGAGTACTGGAGTGAGTAGCCTTTCCCTTCTCCAGGGGACCTTCCCAACCCAGGGATCAAACCCAGGTCTCCCGCATTGCAGGTGGATTTTTTACCTGAGCCACCAGGGAAACCCCTTCCTACAGCCTGGGGATGACAAGTAAAGGAAGGGGTGGGGGAAGGCAGGCAATGAGTAGGTGACCAGCTGGCCCAGTTTGCCTGGAATTGAGGGGTTCCAGGATGTGAGACTTCTGCTGCTAAAAGTTGGACTGATCTCCCTGCTGTGTGTGACTGTGTATTCAGCTAAGGTAAGAGCAAAGAACAAAGCTGGGCTTTCACAGCCTTTCTGAAGGTCAGAATTAGTTTTGGCATCAATGGAGCGTGGTAAAGCCAGATGGATCACCATCGCCTCCTGCAGGTAAGAAGTTTAGGTGTAGAAAGTTCAGGAGGGGAGTTTCCAGTGATCCCAGAGCATCTCAAATTTGATTTTAAGATTTCTGTTACTGTTTTATTTTTTATTTAGTTAAGTGATCCCATCATATACTTATTTCCTTATGATTTGCTGCTTTATCCTAAAAGTAAAGTGCTAACATTTTTCAGTTACATGATGGTTCCAGCTGACGTAGCCTCAGCTGATTGTTGCCACTATTGAGGCATCTGTGTCCAGACAGTGTTTAGTATCTTTCCCTCGAGCTAATGTAATAGAGGAGGACCTTTACTCCAGTGGTTGATCCCGAGCTAAAGCGATGAAGTTTGCCAGCGTAGATGGCCATTGGTTCAATATTGCTGTCATTATCCTGGTATAAAAAGCTTTTGGCAGTTTTAATTTTTGCTTGTGTAGAATAGTAACCTGATTCAAAAATCAAACAGCAAGTTTCTCCCCTGAACTGCTGTCCCCCAGCACTCAGTTCCCCTCCCCACGGGCAGCCAGTGTTGATGTGTTTCCTTCTCAGGTATCATATATCGGTAACTACTCTGTAAAGTAATTTTTTAAGCTTTTCGTGTTCTTTGCACTGGGCTTCAGATGTGTGCCAGAAAGCGTGTGTCTTGTTTCCGAAAGTGGTGTTGAGCTCCACTGCTGCCTTTTCCCACCTTCTGCCCCTCCTGCAGGGAGGTTCCCTGGAAGTCCTTCCAGTTCAGGGATCACGAGAGCAGCCTCAGATGTCAGAGCAGTAGGCGTGCACTGAAATCCAGATTGTTCCTGGCTTGGGTTTTCTGGATGGTTTACCTGGTATTGAGAAGGTACATTTTGTCAGGGAGAGTGACGGCCCTTGATGATGTTAAATGATCCTACAGAATCTTGAAAGACGTTTTCTAATAATCACCAGTTTGTGAAGCAAGGTGTGGCCAGAGCTGTGAGTCCTTAGAAACCCAGCAGAGCTTAGAAATGCGATGCTGACTTGCCCCTGGGCTGGGCTTCTTGGGAGTCTGGCCTTCTACACTGTGTGGACCTCACTGGGCACCTCTGCCTGCCAGTCGAGTCCACCACTGGCTTGAGAACACAGTTCTACTTGCTAATATTCACATACTGTTGTCGTGAAACACACTGATTTATTCCCTCCGTATCCTGCCCTTCATCATTTCCGAGTTTAATTTTCTGGTTTCTAGTTATGACCAGAAAATAAAATCTCCAGGGCTATTCTCATTAGCTTTGTAAAAGACGTCTGGGATTTTAGAATTTGGCTTTGAATAATTTGGATCAAATCTCATGAATGTGTCTACAGATACTATTAGGATCTCTCATTTGTAACAGTCATTTTAAAAAAAGAAAAAGTAACCCAGAAGTACGTTGTATCAGTAGGTTTATTTCTAGGCAGTTTCATGAGTCTTTTTTTTTTTTTTTTAAATAGGATGGTTAAACTGGAAAGATATCAAGCATGCTGGAATATTAATGATACAGGACCAAGGGAAGAACTGCGTCCTCCTCCGAGTAGCCACTAGGGAGAGGCAGGGGCAGGTCTGAGCTCCCGCGGGAGAGGAAGCTCCGGGTTCCCTCTCTGCCAGGCTGCTTTGCTGGTTACAGATTTGCTGCTAATTTGACTAAAAACCAGTTACATTGTCCCGTTTCTTTTTGCTGTAGTGTGTTTGAAGCAATGGCAGCGTTTCTTGGAGTGTAACCGGATGGCCGCTTGTATTGATAGGCAGTGGAGAGACGGATTTTGGACCTCAGATTGAGAAGCTGAATAAGAAGCTCTTCACGGTGGTCGCCTGGGACCCCCGAGGATACGGACACTCCCGCCCCCCCGATCGGGACTTCCCAGTGGACTTCTTTGAGCAGGATGCAAAAGATGCCATTGGTCTGATGAAGGTGGGTCTCAGGGAAGAGCTCAGGGGAGGAAGGAGGCTGGCTGTCTTCATTCATTTTGCTTCTGTCTGTTGTTTCTTCAAGGGTGCTTCCTGTGGACATTCAAAGGGTTCAGATAGATGCAAGGGTGCCTCCTGTGGACATTCAAAGGGTTCAGATAGATGCAAAGAAGAAAGTGCTTAGAGACACTGCTACCAGGCTTTGAGGCTCTTCTTTCCTGGGCAGTCTTATTACATATATAAATACACAGTTTGTACTGATGGCATCCTTCTATACCTAATGGTTTTCCAGCTGACTGTTTCATTGGACAGTTTATCACAGATACTTCCATGTTAATAAATACAGAGATACTTCAGTTTATAAGAGGCAGTATTCATTCGGTTGTGTGGACACACTGTGTCTTAACTCCCCTGTCTTCTGATGGTAGATACATTCTTTCTAAGCTGCTGCTGCTGCGTGTGTGTGTGCGTGTGTGATTATACAGGAAGTGCAGTGAACACTTGTGCGTGGACATTGTGGCCCTTATTTACTGCTGTAAATAGGGCTGGTGTGGACTTTGTGGGCCTGCCCTGGTGTGCGTGTGTGAATCCGTGCACATTTAGGAGATGACTTGCTGCGTGATGGAAGATACAGGATGGGGCCAACGTGTACCCCACAGGAGTCACATGGTTTACAGATGACTCGGACAGATAGTTAATTTACTTTCCCAGTCATTCAGTTTTTAACTGCTCGGGAGCGTCTCTCAGGTGTAACCTCTGTCCGTTTACCCCGTCAAGCGCGTTCTTGGAGCCTGGCCGACTCACCCAGAGGTTCAGTAGCAACCCCCACCCTCACCGCTGTGTCTCCTCTGTCCCAGGCTTCCTCCTGGGGCCGGTTCCTCCCAAAGCTGCAGTCGGTGACTTGGCCAGGTGCAGGGGCCTCCAGCAGCTCTCAGGAGGCCCTCTCTGATCTGCAGACATGTCCTCAGCGTCTTCACTCAGGCCTGTGTGGACGCACACACATCACGACCAAGTAGAGCTGATTTGCGCTGTGTCCTTTTCCGGGAGATATGCACCCTGAAGATGGAGCTCCCTCCCAATTCAGAACCGTACTGGATGCTGTACGCACGCTTAGGCGTCTGCGACAGCGGCCTTCTCACCACAGCAGACCAAGAGGAGACGTTTACGTCACAGATCGTGGGCTCCAGGGTGTCTCTCTGATGACCCGCGGACACGCCACAGCTGTGCCGATCCCAGGCATCATTGATCTCGGGTTCTCTCCGCAGCTAGGAGCCCTAACCGTGCTGTGCGTTTTGCTGTGTTTGTCCAGACGCTGAAGTTTAAGAAGGTCTCTTTGCTGGGGTGGAGCGACGGGGGGATAACAGCCCTCATCGCGGCTGCACGGTACCCCTCGTATGTCAGCAAGATGGTGATCTGGGGGGCCAACGCCTACGTGACCGAGCAGGACGCAGAGATTTACCAGGGTAGGTCCCTCTGCCCGGCCCTGCTTGGACGTGTGTTGACAGGTCATGGAAAGATGAAGCGTTCTCAGCAAAGTCGTCCACTTCAGGCTGCGTTTCAAAACTTCCCATTTCCAGAAGTGACGCTCAGGAAAAGGCTGACAAGTCAGTATCTACATTTCATGCTGTGCTGGTGACCCTCTGGGAAGGAGGGGGGTTGACATGAAGTGTAAGTTGCAGCCTCATTCAGGTACCCTGAGTGTGGAAGGGAACAGTGTACTCCAGTGGGAAACCTTAGTTTTGATGAAAAACTCTTGTGCTGTTCACACTTTCTAAGGTTGTCCTTCAGGCTTACTGGAGGACTTCTAGAGACACAGAGCAGGGGCTGGCAGATGCAGCCCGCGGGCCCAGCCACGGCCTGTCTGTGTCCCACTGAGGCTCCAGTGCAGGCAGCCGGCACTGTGGGTGCCGGGGACTGGCTGGGGTCCCTGCCCAGGCCCCGTGCAGGCGGCTGGCTTGCCCACCAGGCCCCCAGTCAGGGCATCCAGCTGCCAGCTCAGGAGCTGCTCGGCCCT
>SJXO01000906.1:55484-111919 GCA_006408615.1 Connochaetes taurinus
CTGCATCACACGCGCTCCTTCCCCCTCTACTCTTCAGGCTGCTTCTCTGCATCTCCCCTCCCATCCGAAGTCTCCTCAGTTCTACCCAGAGCAGTTCAGCGTCCTCAGCCTCTGGAGTCAACCCCAGCGCCCATCTGCAGGGTAGGGGAGCAGGAGGAGAACGGCAGGCGCTCTCTGCGGGGCCGCCTGCCCCGGCAGCAGTTCGAGCAGCCCACTCACCCCGTGTGCTGGGCCTCCAGGTGCCTGGCCCTGTCCCAGCCGCCACAGGGGCCGCCCGAGCCCTGCCGTCCCGTCCTCAGGGCGGGTCATGCAGACGCAGCTCTGTACCTGAGGGGCGCGGTGAGCACTCTTCACTGCTCCGGAGCATCAGACTCTCCACAGAGCCACCGTGTTTTAAAGAAAAATGGAAAAACTGGGCTAAGGGATTGAATTCGCTTATCCATTCTGAAGCCATCATTTCCTTTCCGATCAGAGTCATCCTTGAGACGTTTAGTCAGTAGTTGGAATTTCTCCAGGGTTAGGGAAAGGGAAGTCGCTCAGTTGTGTCCAACTCTTCGCGACCCCACGGACACCAGGCTCCTCTGTCTGTGGGATTTTCTAGGCAAGAGTACTGGCGTGGCTGCCGTTTGTTTCTCCAGGGTTAGAACTTGGAGCAAATGATTTTATGCATTTCTCAGTGTGTGTAAATGCAATTCAGAAAAACTCATAAGTAATCTCATTTTTACTCTGCTGACCCCAGTTAGGGGAATACCCGCTTCTGTCTTATACCTTTAATGGAAGCCACTACTTTAGATCTGATTTTGTTCCCTCGGTCAGAATCTGCTGGTGCCCCAGGGCCACCGTGCAGGACAGCATGCAACGGAACCCTGACACAGCACTCAGCATTCACCATGGATGCAGAAGCTGTGGCGGTGACCGTGCCGGGCAGCGGCGCGGGGGGGCTGGGGAAGGCCTGGCCAGCCGGGGTGGGACCTGGCGAGCCACATGGAGACGGGGCAGCTTGCCCACCAACAGAGCAGCCAGCGCCACGGCTCCCGGCGCGCTGCGCTTGGGGTTTTCACAGACAAGTTCTGGTCTGAGACTAAACCCATCCTTGCCCACACATCTGTCTTCCAGGCATCCGGGATGTTTCTAAGTGGAGTGAGAGGACGAGAAAGCCTCTGGAAGCCCTCTATGGGTTGGACTACTTTGCCAGGACCTGTGAAAAGTGGGTGGATGGCATAGAGCAATTTAAGCATCTTCCAGACGGTAGGTCACACAAGCCACTTAACGGTCCTTCTGCTGGTTAGAGAGGCTGAGTGAGTTCCCCTGATGCTTGAGAATTCCTCAGGGATTGACACGCTCACCCACCATCCTTCCACACTGACATGTGAGCAGAGGGTGATTGTGTACAAAGGCAAGCTCTTGTGCCGCACACCCTCCTGGCGTCAGAGACAGACGTGTGTAGGGAGTTCACGTTGTTGAGTCTCGTAGCATGCTGGTCTTTTCCCCTTTGTCTCCAGAAGTCTCACATGCTCTTCTAACTCCAGGATGGTCACTCAAAAACAAGCAGTGGCCACATAGATGGTCCCCCTTTTCACATCTAAAGGCATCAGCCCACTGCCACCTCTGTTACCGCCAGGAGAGGAGGGGGGTCTGTCATGACCTTTGGCCCCAGTGGAGTCAGGACAAGGAAAAGGGTATTCAGCCCTTTCCCATCTTCAGAGCGACATTGTGTCACTGTGGCCATGACGGGTATGTTCCAGTAACAAGAACTGGCACCCCTGAGAGAAGCTCTGAATTAAAGTCTGTTCTTAGAGCTGTTTTCATTTGTAATCTCTCATTTTTCTAATTGCCAAAAGAATAGAAAGTAGGTGGGCTCTGACCTTGAAACACATCAGTTACCAAACAGTTACGATTCAGGGCCCAGTTTCGTCTCCTCAGTAGCCACTTCCAGAATGAGTCATCTGTCAGAACTTTCATAATGAGAAGGACGTTTGGAAATGTTACTTTTTTGCTGTAAGCTCAAAACAAGTATATCCTGTTCAAACGCAGTATCCACCCATAGAAACAGGCCCTTGAAATATGTTTCAGGAGGCTGGAAAGACAAGCCACAGGCAGGAGTGACTGTTTCCTGAAGGACGGGGGCCCGGGGCTTGTGGGGTCTTCGTTCCCCAACTTGGGATGGAACTCCCCTGCAGTGGAGGCGCGGAGTCCTAACCTCTGGACCGTCAGGGAAGTCCCTGCAAAACACTCTTAAAAGTGAACAGTAAGAAAACAGCCTAATTAAAATGCAGTCTGAACAGTGAGATCCCACTACACACCTCTTAGAACAGCCACTCAGAGGAATTGTAGGGCAGTGAAAGCACTCTGTGGTATCATGGTGCCGTATCTGTGTCATCCCGTTTGTCCAAACCCACAGCGTGAGAACCGCAGACACGGGGTGGTGATGACGTGTCTGCTGTAGCAGACATCTGATGGGGGTGTTGGTGACGGGGGAGGCGAGGAGACAGGCTGTGTGCCCGTGTCTGCCTTGCAATTCTGCTGTAAACCTGAAACTCTAAAAAATGAGGTCTACTGCCAAAGAGAAACAGAGGGAGAAAGTGTCCCGGAGAATCCGGCATCACGTGAGTCAATGTCCCTCGGGGCAGGGCGGGTGGGGGGCAGGCGGGGTGGAAGGCAGCTTCCATCCTGCTGAAGCTGTGGCTTCGCTGTGAGGAGCACAGAGTTGGAAGGCCGGCGGGGGCCCCTGTATTTCAAGGGAGAAGCTTTTCAGATGCCCAAGTCATGTGAAGACTTGCAGGTTTTTTGGTTCAACTGCTGTTTTATATGAATTATGAATCTTAATCAGCCAGGACTGCTTGTTCACTAGTAGAGCCTAAAGGAAAAAGGCCAGGAGAGACAAAGAAAAGGAAACCTGGAGACTGTCGGAGCTGGAAGCACTCAGGCCGTCTGACCCAGGCCAGACGCTGGCGGGGGTGGGGGTCCGCCCCCCGCCCCAGGAGGGCCTCAGGAGAGCTGTCTTGTGTCTTGCAGGGAGCATCTGTCGGGACCTGCTGCCCCTGGTCCAGTGCCCCACCTTAATCGTACATGGCGAGAAGGATCCCCTGGTCCCACGTTTCCATGCCGACTTCTTACACAGACACGTGAGAGGGTCACGGTGAGTCCAGCTGCAGCCAGAGCTCTGCCCCGGGGCCTTGGTGGGGCAAGTGGGAGGTGCTGCAGGAGGCGAAGGCTGAGGGCTGAGGGCTGGGCTTTCAGGGTGTACCCCGCCCCGTTTGGGAACAGAGGGGCCCAGGTGCCCTGGGTTTTGGCAGCGGGATCAGGGGCTCCTGCCGTGGTGGCATCAAGCTGAACAGCCATCCATCCCTCGGGAGCTCTCACCATAGAAGCACAGCCAGCCAGCAAGTCTGTAGAATCAAGACCAGGAAGCAGGTCGCCCGTCCCTTGCCGTCCACGTAAATACTCCTGCGCTCGGCACTGTTGTGTGTCCCTCCTTTCCTGGTATTTTTTAACATAGATGAAATCCTATTCTGTCTTCAACTTTGATTCCTGCTTTTTTCCTGCCTAAAATTATGGTGTATACTTTTCATGTTAAGCCTTAAACATATACACCTCAGAGAAGAACCTATTCCTCAGAACCACAGGAGAGCAGGGCCTGCCCGCCGGCGCCGGGCACACTGGGGGGCCTAACGGGATGTGTCAGCGGAGTCTGGTCTCCAGTCTCATTCATTTCTGTATGGAGCAGAAGTTTATCGTTTAAATACTCGGGCTGACATGAGAGCCAGCTTCTGCTGGTACTTACTTCAGGATAAAAATTCCACATTGAATAAACCTGATAACGCAGTGACGCACATCGTGAAGGAGAAAGTAGTGTTTGGCCAGGAGGTCGTGGCTCACAATAAACACCCAGGGAGCCTTGACCCATTGAGAGCCTGTGTATTCACTCCAGAGATGCTGTCATTACCCAGGACATCTTTGGAATTGTATAGAATTCTTTTGAAATTGGCCTCATTCTCAGTGACCTAAGAACATCCTCCTCCTCCCCGACGTGAGCCACTTCCAGTGCCCACTGCAGGCCAGCCCACCTGGACCGCCCCTGAGCTGGGAGTAGACTCAGACACAGTCCCTCCACTTCCTAATTGTGCTGTTTATTCCACAAGAGATTTTAACAAATAGATTTCTTGGACAGTTTATAAATGTGGGAAATATGCTTCTTATTCTGCAATAAAATATCACTAGTATAAACTTGTATAATTTGTTTCCAAACAGCATTTCATATTTCAGAAGGCATCTTATTTTACTATGATATCTAATTATACTTTACAGCAAAATCATGGAAAAAAATATTTTCCCCATTTTACAGATGGGGTAAAACCAGGCTGAGACATGTTAGGTCATCTTCCAAGGTTGCATAGCTAGTAAATGACAAGTCCTGGATCTTTTTTTTTCCCCTCTCCCAACACAGCTGCCTCTCACACTCTTATTTTAATATGATGGTGAGAGGCCTGAAGCACATACTTTTTGACCTGGTTAAGTGTCTTCTATCTTCAGAAATGACAAGTTTTTGCACACTGACGCTCATGATAAACGACGTGTGTTCTCTTAGAGAGCCAAGTTCAATAAAAGTCTGCAAGAAAGTTTAATTTAGGAATTCTGTTCCAGACCCATCTCCTAGCAACTGAATACATCAGTATGGGAGAAAAATATTCCCTTACCGTTCAGATGTTAATGGTTTCAGTACATTCGTTTATGGAAGGTCGTTTTCTCAGAGCAGGATTCTTTGGAACAATTGAGTCAAGAGGAAAGTGTTGCTGCGATGATTGTCTGAAACTGGCTGGCATATTAGGCTTGCACCCTTCTGCTGCCAGGAGCGCCCTGTAGGTTGGGCAAGAAGCTAAAACAAGGTGGTTAATTTTGGACCCACAGAAGGAAGGTTGATTCCTTGAGCACCAAGGTCCTCCGACTGTGCTCACAGGCCTCTGACCCCTAGGGAGCCACTTAAGTGCAGGGTGCTTCCCATGAACTTGGGGCTTCATTTCCTTGCCAGAAACAATTAAAGACACAGTTTGTCCCCTCAAAAATTTTACCTGCAAATAGATATCAGGTACGAAACAAATACCTTTGTCTCCTGGAACTGCACCCAGAAACAGTCGTGTGTGTGTATTTCTGTATCCATTTCCCAGTGGGCTCGGTGGTGTCTGCCATCCCTCCCTGCTGTCTTCTTGCGGAACGAAGGGGGACGTATGTGCACACCTGAGACGAACAGAGACTCAGCACAGAGCAGCCGCCTCTGCGGACGGGACGCTGGTGTGGGCGCAGGGGTCAGGGCCCGAGGCAGCTGCGGGGAGCACGGTGGTTGGTCAGCGGCGCCCTCGGGCCTGCTGGTACTCTCTGCTGAGACCGAGCTCGCTACCAGAGGAGCACAGACCACACCGCAGCTGAGCGGACGGATGCGTAGCTGGTGTCGCTGCTTCCTGCTTGGGGATCTCCACAAAGCACGGAAGAGGGCTGGCCCCCTCAAAGTGGGGCTGCACGCCAAAGTCTAGCTCAGTCCACGCTGGGAGGCCCGGGGCAGCCCAGTGCCCCCTTGCCTGCCAGCATCCTCGGCGGCTGGCTCTTTCTGCCCCTTGAGGATAGAAGCCGTGAGTGTCCTGCGAGCCCCGTCCCTCTAGACGGCCGCTCGCCCTTCTCTTCTGAGCAGCACTGACCTTGACTGGGGAAGGCCTAGGCTACTGCTGATGGCATTACTAACCTTCCCCAGGGGCTCAGAAAGACACCAACCACAGACCCTCTGTCAAGCTGGTGATCTTGACAGCCTGGATACCCCCTCACCCCCCTGCCCCACGTGGTCAGTTGCCGGAGACCCGGCATCGCCCAGGGACAGCTGTTGCGAGCTTCCCCCGTGCCCGTTCATCGAGGTCCTGGAGCTCCCAGCCCCCTGCTGTGGAAAGCAGAGAAGCAGGCGATGTGGTAACTGGCATTCTGCCTGAATATAGTCCTTTTAACATCCAGTGACAGTGGACAGAGCAAGTCAGACCTGCTTGTATATCCTGGAACCTTTGTTTAAAACTCTTTATGTCTGCACTGTTTTAGGCAGTAATGCAGTTTAGAACTCAGAGAAGCCTGCCTTTATTAAAGAAATTGCAGACCATCCACATCTGAGGAGCCCCCTTGAAAGGAAGCGCCTTCTGAAGGGGGTGGGGTATCCTGAGGGCCACAGATCCAGGCAGGGGGGCCGGCACCCCCAGCCTCAGGGAGGCACTGCCCTGCGTGGGGCCGGCCGTGTGCAGACTTAACCAGTCCTCCAGCACCCAGGGCAGCCTGGGGGCTTCAGCAGCAGGCCTGCTCGGGGGGTGCCTTCTGACGGGTTTTCCCACTACGCAGATAGGCCAGGAAGCTCCAGTCCAGTGGATTCTGGACCATCTTTCTAATCCTCTCTTAAAACCAGTCTTACTGAAATGCATTTTCCCTTAGGTAACCACCAGATTGCACGTCCTCCTCTCAGTCAGGTTTCCAGTCAAACCACCCCTTACCTGATTCAGTCCCAAGTGCCGCATGTGCACTCCTTGGCTGTTGGGGCAGCCTCGGGCTCTCACTCCCGAGTCTCTGTTCTGGGGCCTCCCCTTAAGATGGACTCACCCTTTCTCCTGATGGAGGTCGCAGGGGAGAGAAGACAGGGCAGTTGCTCAGTGAGGTTTCCCTGAGACGTCAGGGAGGAGCCGGGTTTTCTGACGATCGCCACTAACCATCAGCGTCTCCTTCAGGTTACATCTGATGCCGGAAGGCAAACACAACCTGCACCTACGCTTCGCAGACGAATTCAACAAGTTAGTGGAGGACTTTCTCCAGTGACCGTGTCCCAGGACGCGTGGTCTGGTGAGGTCTGGGCCCGCGGGCCCGCCCTCCGCTCACCTGCCTGCCAGGCTCCCTGTGCTTCCCGCAGACTGCTCCTAACGCAGTGCCGCTGAGGACGTAGCATCCTCTTTCATAGCTGCAGAGCTTGAATCTGACCTTTTCATACCGGGATTTTCTTCCATTGCCTTAAATAAATCCTGTTGTGATTTACTTTACTTTCAGGTAAGGTTAAGCATGTGTCATGTTCATGACTGCTGCTCTTAAGACGACCTGAACGCACGTGCTGCTTTCTGTCAGAGGGCTGCAGGTGTGCACTGGCCTCTGCGGTCATCACGTCCAGAGAGGTGGGGAAGCTGAAAGCGGCCCTTGCCCAGGGCCCTGGATTCCACATGTTCAGGGGGCTGCTGGGATCAGAGCAAACCGGGGAGGAAGGCCAGCGTGGTGCCCTGCTCTCTTCCCTACACACTCCTGGCTGCTAGTCCCTGAAAGCTTTGGACCAGTGGAGATACATTTGCCTGCTTGCCTGTCTCCCTGGTGTCTCAGATGGTAAGGAATTCACCTTTAATGCAGGAGAGACCCAAGTTAAATCTCTGGTTTGGGAAGATCCCCTGGAGAAGGGAATGGCAACCTACTCCAGTATTCTTGCCTGGGAAATCCCGAGAACAGAGGAGCCTGGTGAGCTACAGTCCGTGGGGTCGCAGAGAGTCAGACATGACCGAGTGACTAAACACTTTGAGTACTTGCCTCTCTCTACTAAAAGAGCAGAAAGGCTATTCATTAAAAATATGAAAATAAAAATCCTATTAAAAGTTACTAAAACCAGAAACATACTTGGAAAGGAACCATTCAGTGAAAGAATGAGAATTATTTGCAATAAAGAGAGACCACAGGTTTTGGACACATGCTTTTTTATTAGTATAGATATCTTAGACAATACTGTAATTTCCAGAGGAGTTCCACATTATTACATCAACAGTGAATTTCTGACAGAGGCAAAACTGAGCACCATAGTATACGAATAGAAGGACCATGCTTGACTGAGGGCAACAGAAGTCGCTAAGGATGCACGATTTATCTGACAAGTTCTCAGGCCTCGTCCTCGCCCTCCTCCTCCTCGAACTCCCCCTGCTCGTCGGCCGTGGCGTCCTGGTACTGCTGGTACTCGGACACCAGGTCGTTCATGTTGCTCTCGGCCTCGGTGAACTCCATCTCGTCCATGCCCTCGCCCGTGTACCAGTGCAGGAAGGCCTTGCGCCGGAACATGGCCGTGAACTGCTCCGAGATGCGCTTGAACAGCTCCTGGATGGCCGTGCTGTTGCCGATGAAGGTGGCCGACATCTTCAGGCCGCGGGGCGGGATGTCGCACACGGCCGTCTTCACGTTGTTGGGGATCCACTCCACGAAGTAGCTGCTGTTCTTGTTCTGCACGTTGAGCATCTGCTCGTCCACCTCCTTCATGGACATGCGGCCCCGGAAGATGGCGGCCACGGTCAGGTAGCGGCCGTGGCGCGGGTCGCAGGCGGCCATCATGTTCTTGGAGTCGAACATCTGCTGGGTGAGCTCGGGCACCGTCAGCGCCCGGTACTGCTGGCTGCCCCGGCTGGTGAGCGGCGCGAAGCCGGGCATGAAGAAGTGCAGGCGCGGGAAGGGCACCATGTTCACGGCCAGCTTGCGCAGGTCGGCGTTGAGCTGGCCCGGGAAGCGCAGGCAGGTGGTGACCCCGCTCATGGTGGCCGACACCAGGTGGTTGAGGTCCCCATAGGTGGGGGTGGTCAGTTTCAGGGTGCGGAAGCAGATGTCGTACAGCGCCTCGTTGTCGATCGAGTAGGTCTCGTCCGTGTTCTCCACCAGCTGGTGCACGGACAGGGTGGCGTTGTAGGGCTCCACCACCGTGTCCGATACCTTGGGGGAGGGCATGACGCTGAAGGTGTTCATGATGCGGTCGGGGTACTCCTCGCGGATCTTACTAATGAGAAGGGTGCCCATCCCAGACCCCGTGCCACCCCCCAGCGAGTGGGTCAGCTGGAAGCCCTGCAGACAGTCACAGCTCTCGGACTCCTTCCTGACCACGTCCAGGACCGAGTCCACCAGCTCGGCTCCCTCTGTGTAGTGGCCCTTGGCCCAGTTGTTCCCGGCACCGCTCTGGCCTGCCAGAGGGAAAGGACAGTATCAGATGCTAACACTTCAGTAAGGAATTCCAAATTCTGTCTTCCTGGCTCTGGACTAATTTTAGAGATGAAAGATCCTTCTTTTTCAGAAAGACTGTCTACCTACAGAAAAGTCCTCTATATATCAGTGATCCTCAGAAACACTGAAGATCTAATACAACAAAAGGTTTAGTTCATAAGATGTTATTAATTAAGAAGACAGTTTAACAAAACCCAACTGGTTTAAAACTAGAACCTTCTGTAAATTCTTATTGATAAATCAACTGCTGTGAGCTGCCAGGGCGGAGGCACCCGGGGTCAGAGGGCCGGCTCAGCTTTTGCTCACAACCTGTGCCTTTGGCCTCAGCTTCTTGAAGAGGTTGCCTGTTGTCACGGGTCCTCTGAAATGACCGGTGGCCTGTGAACTGCTGCTGGAGGCTTTCCTTCACTCTTTGTTCTCTGCCCCCGCTGCCCCGGGCTGCTCTGCAGTGGGAGAGCTGCGGCAGCCTCTGCAGGCTGACCCTGGCCTTTGAGCTGTGTGGACAAGGGCCAGAGAGCTGACAGCCCATGGACCAGGGACAGTGAGGCTGGGACTCGGGGCCTCCGTGGACACACAGCCTCCCCCAGGCACTCAGCAGTGACCCCCATGGGGTCAGGAGGAAGGGTGCCCACTGAGCCAGGGCCCACACATCACCCCTACATACCAAACACGAAGTTGTCGGGCCTGAAGATCTGGCCGAAGGGTCCAGACCTGACGGAGTCCATGGTGCCAGGCTCCAGGTCCACCAGGATGGCCCGAGGCACGTACTTGTTACCTGCGGGCACAGAGCAGGACTCAGCCCTGGCGCTCGCAGAGCAGTCAGCCACCGCCCTGCTCTCTGCCTCTCCAGGCAGAGCTCATCCCAGAAAATTCCAGCAAGAGGAGATTAGAGGAGGTTTCTGCTCTACAAAGGGAGGTGAGGGCCTGCCCGGTCATGACCCGAATGCAGGGGACTTCAGGGGCTCTGAGGGTATTTCTGAGCAGCTGACATTTAAATGCACGCAGGAAGCCTTTCTTTGTTGTGTGTGTGCCTGCTACACTGAGGCTGCCAGAGAGCGGAACACAGGAGAGGGAGCCGAGCAGGCGGCAGTCCTCACCAGCAGCCTCGTTGTAGTACACGTTGATTCTCTCCAGCTGCAAGTCACTGTCTCCATGGTAACTGCCAGTGGGGTCGATGCCATGCTCATCGCTGATGACTTCCCAAAACTGGAGACAGAGAAAGAAGCGCGTGATGGTCTGGCATCCTAGGTGTCAGCACGATGGCCCTTCCCTTCCTCTCCTGTCCTTGGAACAGTGGCACTGTGGTTAGACAGGCAGGGAGCCGCAGACAGGCCCATTCCTCCAGCAGCTTCTGCGGAGCCATGTCAGGGAGACAGACTGGGAAGCTGGGAGGGGCCCTGGAGGAAGAGGAGGGGTCACGGCTGCAGATGCTCTGAAGGCTGGGCCCCCAGGCAGGGCTGGGCATCAGCATCCCAGCGGATGGACGGTCACCTCTGGGGGCTGTGGCCAGAGCTGGGACCACTCCAGGGAACGAGGCAGGGAGAGCAAGCCGGTGTAAAATCAGCTGGCTGCAGCCGGAAAGTGTTCTCTGCCATTAGCAGACCCACAGCCTGAACCGTCAAGGGTACAGTCTCCACCTCTGCGCTTGTTTCAGCCTGTGGCCCGTGCAGGGAGGCTGGCCGATGTCAGGTAAGATGTGGGCAGCTGTGAAGACCCGGCTGTCGCTCCTGGTGTTTCGTACGGATCCAGTCTGTGGTCAGACGCTTGGAGGGACGAGAGGGTCAGTGTGCGGTGGACACGGGTTGACTGGTTTTCAGGGCTGGTGGACTTCCAGTTTCTTGTTGGCCCTGTTGTCATCTGCCGAGTAAGTTCCTGAACCGATGCTGTTAGGGGGTCTTAGAGACTGGGGCTCAGGAGTTATTTTAACAAAAATTCTAGGTTAATTAGGGAGGAAAACACAGGAATGGAGCTGTTGAGAAGACTCTGAGATACTGGGCCTGAAGCGAATCTCAAGGGCAGAGTGAGAAGGGCAGTGGCGATGTTATGATCTCAGTTTGCAGTGTTTCGGCTGGTGGCGCAGACATGCATGAGAGCGCCCGCGCGGTCGTTACTCCTGACCTCTGCTCCAGGGCCCCTGCAGTCAGCCGGGACCACGTCCAGTGCCGGCCAGCTGTGGAGGGCTGTTTGCTGAGTCCCCAGAGTCTCTGGAGATGACGTGAATGTCTGGTAAGATTGTCCTCTGTGCTGGTCGCATCCTGAAGCAGAGTGTGGAAGGCGTGCGCTTCTGACACTCGGCTGAGTGGCTCCAGACACAGGTATTCACATGAGAGCCCCCAGAGCCCTTAGTCTCTCTCTTAAACTAATTTTATTTGGTGCTGCACAGGGTCTTAGCTGCGGCACGGGAACGCTTGGTCGTGGCCTGTGGGATTTAGTTCCCTGACTAGGGACCGAACCTGGGCCCCTGCACTGGGAGCGTGCAGTCTTAGCTGCTGGACCAGCAGACAAGTCCACAGATCCCTTAGTCTCTCGTTCCAAGGCTTCTTGAGCACCTGGCAAGGAAGGAAGGTCAAAGCCTGTTCCTGCGGCCTGATTCTGCACATCGGCTCATAGCTGTAGTGTGCTTGAGTTCCATAAAGACGGCCACAGAGAGCTTTCGGGTCCTCTAGTGCCTGGAACGGAGAAGGCACTGGCACCCCACTCCAGGACTCTTGCCTGGAAAATCCCATGGATGGAGGAGCCTGGTAGGCTATAGTCCATGGGGTCGCTAAGAGTCAGACACAACTGAGCAACTTCACTTTCACTTTTCACTTTCATGCACTGGAAAAGGAAATGGCAACCCACTCCAGTGTTCTTGCCTGGAGAATCCCAGGGATGGGGGAGCCTGGTGGGCTGCCGTCTATGGGGTCGCACAGAGTTGGACACGACTGAAGCGACTTAGCAGCAGCAGCAGCAGTGCCTGGAAACGGAAATCAGAGGTAACAGTGGTCCTGCTGATAAAAGAAGGTTAAAGATTAGATAAGGGCCAATAAATAAGACCGGCAGAGTAACAGGGTCTGTTCCACGTGAAGGCGTGGTCTTTCCTATGTTGGCCACACCCTGCCCAAGGAGAGACCTTGTAAAACCAACAGGTCGTATTGCCCAAACCTGGCCCTACGTCCCAGATCCTAGGGTGTCTGAGTTTCCTGCCCCAGCTGCTCCAGGCCCGCTTCCAGCCTCTCCCCGGGGGTCTCTCTGAGGGCAGGTGATTGAACTTAGTGCGAAAGGCGGCCTGCAGCGTGTGGTGACGGGGTGACTGGGTCGGGTGGGTGGGCAGGACCATCCTCAAATGTGCCCAAGAGGCGCTCTGAGCACAGGACTCAGGTGAGCGCCCGGGCCAGCCGTTCTCCGTGCCCGTCGTCGCGCGTGGATGCGTGTCCCGACCCTGTGGGACGACCACAGAGACGGCATCAGGTCCTTCTCCAGGCTCAGCCTTTGCCCTCTCCCCTTGGCTGATTTCTGCGTTCTTTCCCTGTAAACAAACAGAACTGTGAGTGCAACAGCCCTCAGTCAGTTCTGCGAGCCCTCCCAGTGAACCGTCCAGCCTAAGGACGGTCCTGGCGACCTCTGCCCTTGCAGTTGCTATCAGGAGTAAGACTAGTCCTGGAGACCATTCCCTCTGGCCTCACAGTTGGCCCAGAGGCTTCACAGTTGGTGCCGGCAGTGGCATTTGCTCGAGTGACCCTGACTCCCAGAAACGTATGAGGGAGGGTGACGGGTGGGGGTGATGAACCTGTGGCTCCTAGGGGACCGCAGGTCAGCTAAGGTGTGGAACTGGAGCCATGCTGCCGTTAGTCATTGGAGGTGAAAGTCACCGCGGGAATTTCAAAATGATGGCCCCAGCTCCCGAGGAGCCTGCTCCCTGGATGCCTGAGCAAATGCAGAGTACCAGGCGACTGTCTGTCCCTGAGGGTTCCCTGGGCGGTGGCTGTCTGTGATGACCGAAGTGAAGGCAGCGTGTTAGGATGGAGCTTGAGCTGAGCCAAGCCTGTGCTCAGGCTGCTCTGAGCTGGCACAGGGATGCCACCGAGGGGAATAGTCAAGGCAAAGGCACAGATAGCCAAGATCCACGAGACTCTGGGGTAAGTCCAGCGGGGTTCAAATCCGGAAGCAGTTGTTACTGGATAAATAAAACAGGCACCGATGGGATCAGAACGAAGGTCTTCCTGCGGCGCTCTCTGAAGTTGGGGGGCCCACGGGAGCCCCTGCCAGTCCCCTCACCTTGAGGGCCTTCAGTCTGCTGGAGGTGGACTGGTTCTGGAACAACTGAGGAGCCCCTGGTCCCTGCAGCTGCCTGGGTTTTGGTGCAGAAACCGTTCTATTGACCAGGAGAGCGGCCCAGTTTGCGGCTGGCATACCGCCTGGACAGCAGCCACCCTAACTGAAGGAGGTAGAAAGCAGTCAGCTCAGTGGACTGGAATGCAAGCTATTTGCCTCTATGATGAAATGACCGGTGGCCTGTGAACTGCTGCTGGAGGCTTTCCTTCACTCTTTGTTCTCTGCCCCCGCTGCCCCGGGCTGCTCTGCAGTGGGAGAGCTGCGGCAGCCTCTGCAGGCTGACCCTGGCCTTTGAGCTGTGTGGACAAGGGCCAGAGAGCTGACAGCCCATGGACCAGGGACAGTGAGGCTGGGACTCGGGGCCTCCGTGGACACACAGCCTCCCCCAGGCACTCAGCAGTGACCCCCATGGGGTCAGGAGGAAGGGTGCCCACTGAGCCAGGGCCCACACATCACCCCTACATACCAAACACGAAGTTGTCGGGCCTGAAGATCTGGCCGAAGGGTCCAGACCTGACGGAGTCCATGGTGCCAGGCTCCAGGTCCACCAGGATGGCCCGAGGCACGTACTTGTTACCTGCGGGCACAGAGCAGGACTCAGCCCTGGCGCTCGCAGAGCAGTCAGCCACCGCCCTGCTCTCTGCCTCTCCAGGCAGAGCTCATCCCAGAAAATTCCAGCAAGAGGAGATTAGAGGAGGTTTCTGCTCTACAAAGGGAGGTGAGGGCCTGCCCGGTCATGACCCGAATGCAGGGGACTTCAGGGGCTCTGAGGGTATTTCTGAGCAGCTGACATTTAAATGCACGCAGGAAGCCTTTCTTTGTTGTGTGTGTGCCTGCTACACTGAGGCTGCCAGAGAGCGGAACACAGGAGAGGGAGCCGAGCAGGCGGCAGTCCTCACCAGCAGCCTCGTTGTAGTACACGTTGATTCTCTCCAGCTGCAAGTCACTGTCTCCATGGTAACTGCCAGTGGGGTCGATGCCATGCTCATCGCTGATGACTTCCCAAAACTGGAGACAGAGAAAGAAGCGTGTGATGGTCTGGCATCCTAGGTGTCAGCACGATGGCCCTTCCCTTCCTCTCCTGTCCTTGGAACAGTGGCACTGTGGTTAGACAGGCAGGGAGCCGCAGACAGGCCCATTCCTCCAGCAGCTTCTGCGGAGCCATGTCAGGGAGACAGACTGGGAAGCTNCGTGATGGTCTGGCATCCTAGGTGTCAGCACGATGGCCCTTCCCTTCCTCTCCTGTCCTTGGAACAGTGGCACTGTGGTCAGACAGGCCAGCAGCTGCCGCCCTGTTCCTCCAGCAGCTTCTGCAGAGGGGCTGGGGATGCGCAGAGCATCAGCTATGTCAGGGAGATAGACTGGGAAGCAGGGAGGGGCCCTGGAGGAGGAGGGGGGCACGGCTGCGGATGCTCTGAAGGCTGGGCCCCCAGGCAGGGCTGGGCGTCAGCATCCCAGCGGATGGACGGGTCCTAGCAGGACCCAGGACAGGTGGACCCCGCCCTGCGGCTGCCTGCAGAGATCGCCGTGTCCTGGCGCAAACCGGACGGGCCCTCCAAGCAGCGCCGCGTTAGGCGCGGGCATCCGCCGGGCTCCTGGGTCACTGACTGCAGAGGCGGAATGGGGGGGTGAGGGGCAGGGTGCAGCGTGCGTCTGCAGCAGCAAAGGCGGGGGGCGGGTGGGCAATATGGCGGTTGTGAAAGAGACCACGTCCTCGTGCGGGCGCCCGCCCACACTCGGGCACCCGGCCCGCGGGGCCTCGCCCACTGCGGCGGCTCGGCCCGGGGCGGCCACCTGCCGCCGCGCCCACGGCAGTCAGACTCTGGCGTCACCCGCCACCCCGTCTGGATGGTGCACCCGGTCTGTCGGACCCACAAGAACCCTCCGGAGCATCTGTCACCCAATGACACTGCAGGTTTTCATTCGCACTGCAGACAATATACGCAAAATAAATTCCGCAGCAGGCCACGGGATTTTCACGACCAAAGCCCCCACCCAGATCTCAGAGGCTAATCTACCGGGAGGCACCAACCGCGTCCCTCACAAGGGCTGGGGCCGGGGCCGTGATTAAGGACCCACAGCTGCGGAGCCATGTCTGTGTGTGTGTCTCTGCGTGTCTGTTTCTGTATGTGTCTGTGTGTGTGTGTCTGGGTGTGGCGGGAGGCGCGTGTGCCTCCTGCGCATTACATTGCCTGGTCCCCGTGCCACCCTTATGGAGGTGAGCATCCTGCTCCAGGTCAGCAGCCGCATGTGACCGCTGAGCCAGGGGAGTCTGCGTTGAGATGTGCTTGGATGTGTATGCTCATCCGGTTCCATGGATTCAGGAAGTTAAAAGAATGGAAAAGATTCCATCACTAATTTTGTATATTGATTACTGATCAATATAATATCTTGGATACATTTTTGAAATTAATTTCACTTGTTTCTGTTTTTTTAAAGACTGCTACGCTCGTAGTGACTGCTAGAAAATTTTAAATTACCTACGTGGCTCACAGTGTATTTCTACAGTTCTGGAGTAGTAAACATTATTACCATCCCAAGTTAACAGCTTCAGAAAGGAGGCTCATAGTTGACCAGCCACAAAGCTTCTAAGTGAAGGCATAGAGTTTCCTTCTACAAAGAAAAAGGGCAGGGGAGTTTTAAAGGCTTGGCCAGGATGAGGTTAAGACCCAGCCTTCATTATCCCTAGGGACCGTCCTGACCTGGGAGCCAGGGCAGCAGAGACCAGGGACTGCTTTTCACAGGACGTCCCTTTTCCTCTCTGGGGCCAGTTCCTCCAGCTTTAAAGTGATAATTACAGGTGCCCTGCAGCCAGCTTTGTGAGTAGGAAACGAGAGGCTCTATATGAAAGCAAGTCTAGTTTATGGAGCAAAAAGGCCCCTGTAAAACCCAAGGTGATGCTGTCGTTACAAATATGAAGCCCATTCACCGTGTTAATGGCGGGCAAAGTCATGGCCAGGAAGCCAGTCCTCAGGGTCCCTCCCTGCCCAGGCAGGTGCCTGGTGCCCCTCGCGCGGGAGGGGCATCTCCAGGGTGCCCTCCCCTGCCCCCTCCGGGGTGCCCACCATTCAGCCCCCCTGGCTGGTGCCGCACCCACGTGCCGAGGGCGTGGTCTCCACCTTCTCTCAAGCGCTGCCCTCAGCTTCCGTGCCCTGGGCTCTTCACGACCAGCGAGACCTTTCCAGAACCTGTGCAGAGGACAGGCCTGCTCCCTGTAGCTTCTGCGATCGCTTGGTTCACAGACGGTTTCTGGAGACGACTGTCTCTTGGCCTTTGTTGTTTCATTCAAGGTGGGGAATTGGGAGCCGAGCAGATGAAACCTAGAAGGGCTGGTACTGGGGGGCTGGTACTGGGTAACAGGTGGGCATCTCCTGCGAGGGGTGGGGTCCACTCTCCTGCATCTAGTCAGGCAGTTAAGCAGCTCATCTGAGCGCTCAGACCCCGGTGCGGAAACCTGGAAACTGGCTTCGTGATGCCGTGAAGACGAGAGGGTGTCTGGGAACAGGGAGTGAGTGGCAGCGCTGGCTCCAGCAGGCCGAGGCCATGGGCATCCCCGGCAGCAAAGGCCGTCTCCTCTGCACCCAGCGTGCAGCTCCGCCCGTGTCTGAGCCGGGCAGTCAGAGACGCACTGGTGCAGAAAGGACGCCTGCCCGACCGCAGGTGACTCAGCCGGGGACTCCGCGCCCGCCGGAGTGGGCCGTGTGGACTGCAGGAGGAAGTGGGGCCCGCCGAGCCTCGCCCCGCCGGGACGGGCTTTGACAAGGCCTTGGGAGAAGGTGGCTTCTCCCCAGTNCCGCCCGTGTCTGAGCCGGGCAGTCAGAGACGCACTGGTGCAGAAAGGACGCCTGCCCGACCGCAGGTGACTCAGCCGGGGACTCCGCGCCCGCCGGAGTGGGCCGTGTGGACTGCAGGAGGAAGTGGGGCCCGCCGAGCCTCGCCCCGCCGGGACGGGCTTTGACAAGGCCTTGGGAGAAGGTGGCTTCTCCCCAGTCTCCCTGTGTTAGAGAAGGGCTTCTCCGGGCCAGGACAGGGCGACGGGGGCGGGGAGCCAACCTCCTGCAGCCCCAAGCCGGGTCCTGTCTTGGGCTGATGTCTCCGGTGTTCGAGCCGCCCCACCCCTAAGGCCCTTCGGGTGACAAGACAAAACTCAGGCGGGAGAGGGAAGCGGCGGATTCCCTGCGCAACGCTGGGCGTGCGTCTCCCTAAAGGCTCTGCCTTCCCCTGCTGCTCCCGCCTCCCTGCGAGCCTTGCAGCGGACCTGCCCTGTCCCTGGTCCTGTGGTGGCGGCCTCTGCCCTCGGCAGGTGCATCAGTAAGGGACAGACGTGGTCCGGGGAAATGTATGTCAAGCATCAGCTTCCTCTAGAGTAATGAGAACCCGAGAGCCATCCAAGCAGGAGAATGGTCTCAGTTATTCTGGAACAGTCTCTCTCACCGCCTTTGTGACCTCAGAGAAGGCCCAGGAGACCGGCTCCTCAGTAACAACCCTGTCTGCTCCTTTATACGCACATGTTCAGGGTTTTAATAAAAGTGTCTCTTTATGAAGATGGAGGAATTTTGCTTAAACATTTGAAGTGCGACTGCCTACAACATAAAGAGTCTGAACCCCAGTTTGAAGATAGTCAGCTCAACCGAAGTTGATAAATTTTTGCAGAATAATAATTTGGAGTAAATATATAATAATGTTTTTTGACTACCTTCTGGAATGTTTCATGTCCCGGTATGAATTATTTTTACTAGAATTGTCAATCTGGACCTTTCTTAACTGAAAAAAATATATAGTATAATGTGTGTGTGTGATATGTATACATATTATATATGTTTTTGTGGTAAGGATGTCTTTCATATACACATTTTCTGAGTATAAAATTTTAAAATTTATAAAATACTAAACAGAAGTATGTCTTCCCAAACTCCATTAGTTCTATTTTTGATGTTTGATATTTTCCTTTTTCCCTCATTTCATGGGTTATTTAGATACTTTTGTTCCTTTTCATCATGGTTTCAATCATTTTTGCCTTGGACATTAAGAATGAAAAATACTGTTGTTTTTACCCTATGACTTAAATGAGACATGAGTGAGTGAGTGNGTATACATATTATATATGTTTTTGTGGTAAGGATGTCTTTCATATACACATTTTCTGAGTATAAAATTTTAAAATTTATAAAATACTAAACAGAAGTATGTCTTCCCAAACTCCATTAGTTCTATTTTTGATGTTTGATATTTTCCTTTTTCCCTCATTTCATGGGTTATTTAGATACTTTTGTTCCTTTTCATCATGGTTTCAATCATTTTTGCCTTGGACATTAAGAATGAAAAATACTGTTGTTTTTACCCTATGACTTAAATGAGACATGAGTGAGTGAGTGAAGTCGCTCAGTCGTGTCCGACTCTTTGCGACCCCATGGACTGTAGCCTACCAGGCTCCTCCCTCCATGGGATTCTCCAGGCAAGTGTACTGGAGTGGGTTGCCATTTCCTTCTCCAGGGGATCTTCCCCACCCAGGAATCGAACCCGGGTCTCGTGCATTCCAGTCAGACGCTTTAACCTCTGAGCCCCCAGGGAAGCCATTTTACCTTCTCCCAGCTGCTACCATTTTCCCTGTAACCTAGCATCTCTGGGTCATACTAAGTTCTCTGAACAAACTCTGCTTCCCACGGCCAAGGCTGTTCAATGACTGGGCTGAATGTCCCCCCACTCAGCCCGCCCCCACATTCCCTGAGGGGTTAACAGCACAGGCCCGCATGGTTGGAGTGGGTGCGGATCCTGCCTCTGCCGCTTGCCAGCTGTGTGACCTAGGGCAAGGCACTTAACCTCTGTGTGCCTCAGTTGTGCCATCTGTAAAGTGGGGGGTAAGTGTTGTGCCTCAGCTGTGCCATCTGTAAAGTGGGGGGTAAGTGTTGTGCCTCAGTTGTGCCATCTGTAAAGTGGGGGTAAGTGTTCTATCAGCTGCTGACATGCGCATTGCTGTTCCCTTCTTCCAGAGAGCTCTTCCCTGTAAATCGGGGCTCAGGGCCAGTGCCCCGGGTCCGTGATGCCCCCTCCTGCATGCCTCGCAGTACACTGTCTCACCTCCATGCTGCCTTCCTGGTCCCTAGTCCACGAGGCTGCCCGCAGCCAGGAAGCGGCCGTGGGAAGGGGAGCTGCAGAGCTCCTAAGCGAGCTGACGCCCCACTGAGGGTCTGGAGGTCAGCTGGGATCCCAGCACCGTGCAGGATGGTTCTGAGCCTGAGCACCCCGAGGGCAGGGCACAGACTGGGCTGGAGGCTGAGACCCAGGAGAGCTGTTCCCGCCGCTTCCCAGCTTCCTGGCCCCCTCACACCTGTCTTCTGAAGGCAGGATTTCTTGCGCCAGAATCTGAATTGCCAGAGACTTGGGGTGAGGCCAGCCATGCCGATGCCACCGGGCCAAGCCGGGCGCGGAAAGGGTGCTAGTCACTTTCTCGGAAGCTCCAGAGCTCACGGTTTGCTCTGGTTCACTTTTAGGGCAAACGTGGAAAGATTGCCGTCAGTGTTCCCCCCCTCCGAGGTGAGGAAGCCAGGAGTTCCCACGGAGCCTAGGACTGTTTTCTGCTTCGAGTGTGCAGGGCAGAGGCGGAGCAAGTGGACTGGCATCCAGCCAGCTGCCCAGGTCGCTTCCCCCACACCGCCCTCTGCCCTCTGGGGACTCCCTGGCTCTCCGGCGCCCCCTCCCCACTGGAGGGTTCTCACCTGTGACAGAGGAACCCCTCCCCCTCCCCCCACCTGCGGTCTGCACAGCTTTCTCTAGAATAGTCTTTGCAGTGAGAGCAACAGCAACCTGCCATCCAGCTTGTGAAACCCACTAAGGAAGATGTGACTAAAACATGAAGCGCCTTTCGAACTCTAAAAGTCACACTGATGTACATTTTAAAAGTGTTTATTGGACCTTTGAGCATTCGCGTTATGGAAGAACACGACCTGCCCTCCTGATGCAGCGGGCCGTATGTCCATCTGTCTCACAACCTGAAGGTCTTATGTTCTGGAAAAATCCAGGTCCCAGGACTGCGTCAGCCGTGCAGCCAGGAGTCTTGAGAGGAACCCGAGATCGTCCCCTGTTCGCGGCTCCCGTCTTTGCTGACCAAGTCCCAGACATACTTGATCTGATCGTGAAGGAATGTTTCTACTTGCTTATAATCAGTTTTTATCTATACCTGATTGTCATGTGCTACAAAAATAGTAATGAGGATCATTTCAAACACAGGGTGGATTAATGTTGTTTAATTTATTATTCAACTATACAGACTTTGTTGCACACTCAGGCTGATGCTATGCACCTTGCTGCCCGTGTTCTCTTGTTTTTCTTAATTAGAAGAAATATCTGTTGTGTTCACTCTTTTATCAGCCAGGCCAGTTTGCCACTGGGCACTCTAAGCATAGCCCTTGCTAGTTTTCAGGACCTAAGAAAATGAGGGGTAGGGCTGACAAGTACAAAATATGAAGAGAAACCTGCAATAGTGAAATTAACACATGTTTAATTAAATTAAACCTACATCAATTAGCCAAAATGCGGCTTAGCATTTATAGCATAACACAACTTACAATGAAGTAAACATTTTACCAGATAGAAACTTAAATATTTTTGATATGATGTGAGTGGTGCCTCCAGAAGTAGGAGTATCTTCTGTCTACAAAACTCTTAAATTGGCTTCGCCCATCCCTCACAATCAGTATCACTGTCTGGATACAAATAAATAATTTAAACTTTTTTGGTAAGGAGAAGGGAGAAGGAGGTTAAAGAAGATGGAGATGGGTAGGAAAGGGGTGGTCCGAGCGAGGTTTAACAGAGCCGTGAATTCTGCAAGGGAGGGAGGCACACGTGTGCACTCGGCCACCGAGGAAACCAGAGGTCTTGGCCCAGTCCTTTCCCCGCGCTGGCCAGCAGGGGGCGGCTGGTCGAGGCCCGCCTGGTTCCTGAATTACGGGACAGGCAGGCAGCCAGACACATCTGTGTGCTGGGCGTCCACAGTCAGGCTTCTGTTAACTCATGGGAGGCGTGAATACTGTGCAGATTCTCAGGTGACTCTGAAGACTGGGTAGTTTTATAAGTCATACAGCATTTGGGTCCCCCTGAGATGACGTCAAGGCTGTATATTGTCACCCTCCTTATTTAACTTCTATGCAGAGTACATCATGAGAAACGCTGGGCTGGAAGAAGCACACGCTGGAATCAAGACTGCCGGGAGAAATATCAATAACCTCAGATATGCAGATGACACCACCCTAATGGCAGAAAGTGAAGAGGAGCTAAAAAGCCTCTTGATGAAAGTGAAAGAGGAGACTGAAAAAGTTGGCTTAAAGCTCAACATTCAGAAAACGAAGATCATGGCATCTGGTCCCATCACTTCATGGGAAATAGATGGGGAAACAGTGGAAAAAGTGTTAGACTTTATTTTGGGGGGCTCCAAAATCACTGCAGATGAAGACTGCAGCCATGAAATTAAAAGACGCTTACTCCTTGGAAGGAAAGTTATGACCAACCTAGACAGCATATTAAAAAGCAGAGACATTACTTTGCCAACAAAGGTCCGTCTAGTCAAGGCTATGGTTTTTCCTGTGGTCATGTATGGATATGAGAGTTGGACTGTGAAGAAAGCTGAGCACAGAATGATGCTTTTAAACTGTGGTGTTGGAGAAGACTCTTGCAGTCTCTTCGTCTGCAAGGTGATCCAACAAGTCCATCCCAAAGGAGATCAGTCCTGGGTGTTCACTGGAAGGACTAATGTTGAAGCTGAAACACCAATACTTTGGCCACCTGATGCGAAGAGCTAACTCAAGGAGAAGGGGACGACAGAGGATGAGATGGCTGGATGGTATCACTGACTCGATGGACATGAGTTTGAGTGAACTCCGGGAGTTGGTGATGGACAGGGAGGCCTGGCATGCTGCGATTCATGGGGTTGCAAAGAGTCGGACACGACTGAGAGACTGAACTGAAAGATGCCGGGACCGAGGTCAGAGGAATGAAGCGAGAATGGGGTGCGGGCCGAGGCTGGCCCTGGTTGGGGGCACGGCAGCCTGCAAGTCAGCCGCAGGTCCACCGGAGATGATGCTAGCATGGGTCCAGACCTGCTGTCCAGCCTCACTGCTGGGCCGGAAGGACAGGCTGGGAAAGCAGGACCAGGAAGCTCAGCGGTGAGTGTGAGCGGGGCCTCCCTCTGCAGGGCTGCTGCTCCCAGTCCTGCCTTTGGGAGACAGAAATTTCCATTCCCACTTCCTGCACTTGCGGACTTAGACGGCTGCGTCGGAGCCAGTCGAGGGAAGTTGCAAGGGTGACTCAGCTTCCCTTTTCACTTTCCCACCTCTTGGGACTCTTCCATCAACTTGAGCACACATTCCCCCCGCTCATGAAAATCGGGGCCCAGGAGATATCTTAATACCAATCAAAGGAGGCCTTACTCTGATGAGCAAGAGGGTTAACTCCTCTCAGTGTGGCCCCAGAGAGGCACCGACCCCTGTGGGCACAGGGATCTGAAAATCCAACATGCACAGTGAAAGGCGCCCCTACACTGGCCTGTCTTGGCCCCATGCGGGACTCCTGACAAGAAGCCACAGAGCCTGTCCTGAATGGGCTAAGGCCCAGAGAGACGAAGACTTGCCCAAAGCTACACAGCAGGTCAACAGAACCACATCCTCAGAGCACAGGCCTAGCTGTCGGAGCCAGAGTGTCCAGAGGTCACGCCCGCTCACTCGCCAGCTGCCCACTGGTGGCAGGCAGAACTCGAAGGCCCAGGGGTCACCAGCCGGGACTGCAACACCTGTGCCCAGTTGTTCAATGACGCCCAGTGTCAGTGCAGCGTGAAGGGACTCCACAGGTGTCATTAGGGGCCCGGATCAGCTCCCCTTGAAATCAGGACCTCACCTGACTTGAGGAAGGGCTGCTGCTGCTGCTGCTAAGTCGCTGCAGTCGTGTTGGACTCTGTGAGACCCCATAGACGGCAGCCCGCCAGGCTCCCCCGTCCTGGGATTCTCCTTCTCTAATCACGCGAGCCCTCCAAGGAGGGAATTTTCTCCAGCTGGTGGCAGAAGCCACCCGAGTTTCAACCCAGTGGAGACCCTCTGCGGGCTGCCGTGCTGGGGGCCTCGTGGCAGGGTCGGCAGGCACCTCGGGGCCCAGAAAGGCCTCCGGCCAATAGGGACCCCAGTGCCAGGACTGCGAGGAACCGGGCGCTGACAACCTCCTGGGGGGCCCCGAGGGCCCTGAGCTGGGGATGGAGCGGCCAGGATGGTCAGCTGTGCACAGCACCGGGCAGAGGGCCTGCCGTGCCCTGCTCTCTGCTGTGAGCGTGTCACGGAGGCCACCCCTCTGGGCTGGGGGCAACGTGTCACACGCTCTGCAGTAGAAGAGGGCACCCTGCCTCCCCCTGGGTCTGAGGTCAGTGCCCCGGGCCTGAGGCGAGGATTTTGTTAATGTCTAATTATGATATGGTCTTTTGAAACATTCAGTTTATTTACTGCCGTGTCACCGATTCACAGTGCTGCTTCCGGTGTGTAGCAACGTGCTTTCCGTAGTGGCTGCACCGATTCACATTCCCATCAGCAGTGTACAAGACTTCCCTGTTCTCCACAGCCTCTCCAGCCTTTGTTATTTGCAGACCTTTTGATGACGCCATTCTGACCGGTGAGAGGTGACACCGCTTGCCTTTTTCTAATAATTAATGATCTTTTCATGTGCCTGCTGCTGTTGTGGTTTAGTTGCTAAGTCATGTCTGACTCTTTGCACCCCCGTGGACTTTTAGCCCGCCAGGCTTCTCTGTCCATGGGATTTCCCAGGCAAGAGTACTGGAGTGGGTTGCCATTTCCTCCTCCAGGGGATCTTCCTGACCCAGGGATCGAACCCATGTCTCCTGCATTTCAGGCAAATTCTTTACCACCGAGCCACCAGGGTACCAACCAGGGTGCCTGTTGGCCATCTGTATATCTTCTTTGGAGAAATGTCTCTTTAGATTTTTCTGCCCATTTTTTGATTGAGTTGTATTTTTTGTTGTTTGGTGTTTTTTTTTGATGTTGAGCTATAAGAGAGATTATATATTTTGGAAATTAACCCCTTGTCGATTACATTATTTGCATATATTTTCTTCCAGTCCGTAGACTGTCTTTTCATTTTGTTTATGGTTTCCTTTGCTGTGAAAAAGCTTTTAAGTTTGGTTAGGTCCCATTTGTTTGTTTTTGCTTTTATTTCTTTTGCCTTGGGAGACCTAAGAAAATACTTCTACGATTTACGTCAGAGAATGTTTTGCCTGTGTTCTCTTCTAGGAGTTTTATGGTGTCGCGTTTTACATTTCAGCCTTTAAGCCATTTTACTTGGTGAATGACGTGAGGGTTTGTGCTGACTTCATTGATTTACATGTGGTTGCCCAGCTTTCCCAGAACCACCTGCTGGAGAGACTGTGCTGTCTCCGTCGTATATTCTTTCCTCTTTTGTTGGAGGCTAACTGACTGTAGGAGACTGGATTTATTTCTGGGCCTGCGGCAAGGATTTGAGTGGAAGTTTGTTGGGGGCTGATCCCAGGCGGTGGGGCCTGAGCAGGGAAGGAAGGAAGCTGAGTTCCGCCCGGGGTCTGAGAGCCCCTCACCCGGCCTGCCCCACCCCGAGTCCGACCTTTGCAACTGCATGGCCTATACAGTCCATGGGATTCTCCAGGCCAGAATACTGCAGTGGGTAGCCTTTCCCTTCTTCAGGGGATCTTCCTGACCCAGGGATCGAACCCAGGTCTCCCACATTGCAGGCATATTCTTTACCAACTGAGCTATCAGGGAGGCCCGAGTCTGGGAAGCTGGGTTCTTAAGTCCCCAGCGTGTCCTTGGCTGGTCCTCCTTCCAGAGGGGCGTGTGAGGGGGCCTGAAGGGACGGTGTCAGCTGCAGGGATGCTCATTAGGACTCTCCCCCACATCCGGTGACAGGAGCCGTGGAGCCCGGGGTCCTGGTTCAGCTGCTAAGCTGGGGGTCCTGCTCCTCGTGCTCATCAGACTCTTGCCGTTTTCATGCCGCCCGGGAGTTCTCGTCACTGGACAGACACCTCCACGCTCTCCCTGGACCCATGACCCAGGACGCTGGGTCCTCTACTGTTTGGGTGCGGGGGACCCTGGGTCGATGGTTCTGGTTGAGAGCTATAACGAGCCAGCTTCCTGGAGGCCGCCTCGCTCTGCTGACTCACGTGAGCCTGTGTCTTTGTGGAGAGGCACCGCGCCCTTCCTGCCTCACTGCTTGTAGAGCTGGTACTATAGGGGAAGGCGTTACATTACTGCCTGAGCCCGGACCTGGTTCTGAAGGAAGGGCCCCGTGTTCAGGGCCAGTTTGCTCAGGCCTTTGTTCAGTATTTAAAACCTTTAAATCAGATGCAAGCAGAGGGAAGGGTGGAGCCGGTCAGAGGGCCGGCTCAGCTTCTGCTCACTACCTGCGCCTTTGGCCTCGGCTCCTTGAAAGGCTTGCCTGTTGTCACGGGTCCTCTGAAATGACCGGTGGCCTGTGAACTGCTGCTGGAGGCTTTCCTTCACTCTTTGTTCTCTGCCCCCGCTGCCCCGGGCTGCTCTGCAGTGGGAGAGCTGCGGCAGCCTCTGCAGGCTGACCCTGGCCTTTGAGCTGTGTGGACAAGGGCCAGAGAGCTGACAGCCCATGGACCAGGGACAGTGAGGCTGGGACTCGGGGCCTCCGTGGACACACAGCCTCCCCCAGGCACTCAGCAGTGACCCCCATGGGGTCAGGAGGAAGGGTGCCCACTGAGCCAGGGCCCACACATCACCCCTACATACCAAACACGAAGTTGTCGGGCCTGAAGATCTGGCCGAAGGGTCCAGACCTGACGGAGTCCATGGTGCCAGGCTCCAGGTCCACCAGGATGGCCCGAGGCACGTACTTGTTACCTGCGGGCACAGAGCAGGACTCAGCCCTGGCGCTCGCAGAGCAGTCAGCCACCGCCCTGCTCTCTGCCTCTCCAGGCAGAGCTCATCCCAGAAAATTCCAGCAAGAGGAGATTAGAGGAGGTTTCTGCTCTACAAAGGGAGGTGAGGGCCTGCCCGGTCATGACCCGAATGCAGGGGACTTCAGGGGCTCTGAGGGTATTTCTGAGCAGCTGACATTTAAATGCACGCAGGAAGCCTTTCTTTGTTGCGTGTGTGCCTGCTACACTGAGGCTGCCAGAGAGCGGAACACAGGAGAGGGAGCCGAGCAGGCGGCAGTCCTCACCAGCAGCCTCGTTGTAGTACACGTTGATTCTCTCCAGCTGCAAGTCACTGTCTCCATGGTAACTGCCAGTGGGGTCGATGCCATGCTCATCGCTGATGACTTCCCAAAACTGGAGACAGAGAAAGAAGCGTGTGATGGTCTGGCATCCTAGGTGTCAGCACGATGGCCCTTCCCTTCCTCTCCTGTCCTTGGAACAGTGGCACTGTGGTTAGACAGGCAGGGAGCCGCAGACAGGCCCATTCCTCCAGCAGCTTCTGCGGAGCCATGTCAGGGAGACAGACTGGGAAGCTGGGAGGGGCCCTGGAGGAAGAGGAGGGGTCACGGCTGCAGATGCTCTGAAGGCTGGGCCCCCAGGCAGGGCTGGGCATCAGCATCCCAGCGGATGGACGGTCACCTCTGGGGGCTGTGGCCAGAGCTGGGACCACTCCAGGGAACGAGGCAGGGAGAGCAAGCCGGTGTAAAATCAGCTGGCTGCAGCCGGAAAGTGTTCTCTGCCATTAGCAGACCCACAGCCTGAACCGTCAAGGGTACAGTCTCCACCTCTGCGCTTGTTTCAGCCTGTGGCCCGTGCAGGGAGGCTGGCCGATGTCAGGTAAGATGTGGGCAGCTGTGAAGACCCGGCTGTCGCTCCTGGTGTTTCGTACGGATCCAGTCTGTGGTCAGACGCTTGGAGGGACGAGAGGGTCAGTGTGCGGTGGACACGGGTTGACTGGTTTTCAGGGCTGGTGGACTTCCAGTTTCTTGTTGGCCCTGTTGTCATCTGCCGAGTAAGTTCCTGAACCGATGCTGTTAGGGGGTCTTAGAGACTGGGGCTCAGGAGTTATTTTAACAAAAATTCTAGGTTAATTAGGGAGGAAAACACAGGAATGGAGCTGTTGAGAAGACTCTGAGATACTGGGCCTGAAGCGAATCTCAAGGGCAGAGTGAGAAGGGCAGTGGCGATGTTATGATCTCAGTTTGCAGTGTTTCGGCTGGTGGCGCAGACATGCATGAGAGCGCCCGCGCGGTCGTTACTCCTGACCTCTGCTCCAGGGCCCCTGCAGTCAGCCGGGACCACGTCCAGTGCCGGCCAGCTGTGGAGGGCTGTTTGCTGAGTCCCCAGAGTCTCTGGAGATGACGTGAATGTCTGGTAAGATTGTCCTCTGTGCTGGTCGCATCCTGAAGCAGAGTGTGGAAGGCGTGCGCTTCTGACACTCGGCTGAGTGGCTCCAGACACAGGTATTCACATGAGAGCCCCCAGAGCCCTTAGTCTCTCTCTTAAACTAATTTTATTTGGTGCTGCACAGGGTCTTAGCTGCGGCACGGGAACGCTTGGTCGTGGCCTGTGGGATTTAGTTCCCTGACTAGGGACCGAACCTGGGCCCCTGCACTGGGAGCGTGCAGTCTTAGCTGCTGGACCAGCAGACAAGTCCACAGATCCCTTAGTCTCTCGTTCCAAGGCTTCTTGAGCACCTGGCAAGGAAGGAAGGTCAAAGCCTGTTCCTGCGGCCTGATTCTGCACATCGGCTCATAGCTGTAGTGTGCTTGAGTTCCATAAAGACGGCCACAGAGAGCTTTCGGGTCCTCTAGTGCCTGGAACGGAGAAGGCACTGGCACCCCACTCCAGGACTCTTGCCTGGAAAATCCCATGGATGGAGGAGCCTGGTAGGCTATAGTCCATGGGGTCGCTAAGAGTCAGACACAACTGAGCAACTTCACTTTCACTTTTCACTTTCATGCACTGGAAAAGGAAATGGCAACCCACTCCAGTGTTCTTGCCTGGAGAATCCCAGGGACGGGGGAGCCTGGTGGGCTGCCGTCTATGGGGTCGCACAGAGTTGGACACGACTGAAGCGACTTAGCAGCAGCAGCAGCAGTGCCTGGAAACGGAAATCAGAGGTAACAGTGGTCCTGCTGATAAAAGAAGGTTAAAGATTAGATAAGGGCCAATAAATAAGACCGGCAGAGTAACAGGGTCTGTTCCACGTGAAGGCGTGGTCTTTCCTATGTTGGCCACACCCTGCCCAAGGAGAGACCTTGTAAAACCAACAGGTCGTATTGCCCAAACCTGGCCCTACGTCCCAGATCCTAGGGTGTCTGAGTTTCCTGCCCCAGCTGCTCCAGGCCCGCTTCCAGCCTCTCCCCGGGGGTCTCTCTGAGGGCAGGTGATTGAACTTAGTGCGAAAGGCGGCCTGCAGCGTGTGGTGACGGGGTGACTGGGTCGGGTGGGTGGGCAGGACCATCCTCAAATGTGCCCAAGAGGCGCTCTGAGCACAGGACTCAGGTGAGCGCCCGGGCCAGCCGTTCTCCGTGCCCGTCGTCGCGCGTGGATGCGTGTCCCGACCCTGTGGGACGACCACAGAGACGGCATCAGGTCCTTCTCCAGGCTCAGCCTTTGCCCTCTCCCCTTGGCTGATTTCTGCGTTCTTTCCCTGTAAACAAACAGAACTGTGAGTGCAACAGCCCTCAGTCAGTTCTGCGAGCCCTCCCAGTGAACCGTCCAGCCTAAGGACGGTCCTGGCGACCTCTGCCCTTGCAGTTGCTATCAGGAGTAAGACTAGTCCTGGAGACCATTCCCTCTGGCCTCACAGTTGGCCCAGAGGCTTCACAGTTGGTGCCGGCAGTGGCATTTGCTCGAGTGACCCTGACTCCCAGAAACGTATGAGGGAGGGTGACGGGTGGGGGTGATGAACCTGTGGCTCCTAGGGGACCGCAGGTCAGCTAAGGTGTGGAACTGGAGCCATGCTGCCGTTAGTTATTGGAGGTGAAAGTCACCGCGGGAATTTCAAAATGATGGCCCCAGCTCCCGAGGAGCCTGCTCCCTGGATGCCTGAGCAAATGCAGAGTACCAGGCGACTGTCTGTCCCTGAGGGTTCCCTGGGCGGTGGCTGTCTGTGATGACCGAAGTGAAGGCAGCGTGTTAGGATGGAGCTTGAGCTGAGCCAAGCCTGTGCTCAGGCTGCTCTGAGCTGGCACAGGGATGCCACCGAGGGGAATAGTCAAGGCAAAGGCACAGATAGCCAAGATCCACGAGACTCTGGGGTAAGTCCAGCGGGGTTCAAATCCGGAAGCAGTTGTTACTGGATAAATAAAACAGGCACCGATGGGATCAGAACGAAGGTCTTCCTGCGGCGCTCTCTGAAGTTGGGGGGCCCACGGGAGCCCCTGCCAGTCCCCTCACCTTGAGGGCCTTCAGTCTGCTGGAGGTGGACTGGTTCTGGAACAACTGAGGAGCCCCTGGTCCCTGCAGCTGCCTGGGTTTTGGTGCAGAAACCGTTCTATTGACCAGGAGAGCGGCCCAGTTTGCGGCTGGCATACCGCCTGGACAGCAGCCACCCTAACTGAAGGAGGTAGAAAGCAGTCAGCTCAGTGGACTGGAATGCAAGCTATTTGCCTCTATGTTTGGGCTTTCAGTGACTCATAGGTTGTGGCCAACGGCCTGGCCCTGAGGTCAGGCAGACGTAGGTTGTGGCCAATGGCCTGGCCCTGAGGTCAGGCAGACGGGCAGTGAAGACTGGGCTGTTAAAGGGGTGCCCGCATGGGGCACAGCCCGGTGGAAGCTGGTCTGGGGATCTGAGAGGTGCATTGACGCGGGGCCCTTCTCTGCCACGAGAAGAACTCGCTCTGGGATTGGGAGGGGCTGGAGTTGGCAAGTGGCTCTCCTTGGGCTGGCCTCCAGGGTCCATGGACTCAGTGGACGTGTGGGCCCCACAGCCGCGCAGAGAAGGGCTGGCTTGAGACGTGTTCGTCTTGAGGCTGGCGGTACAGTCTGCTCGCAGGAGTTCCGAGGGAGCAGGTGGCCGGGGTGGCGGCTGCAGTGGGAGGCAGGTGTCCACAGTCGTCAGGCGTGGCCGGTCTGACTTTGAGCACCGGCCATCTCTAGCGGGGTTTGTGGCTGGGGCTCTGGGTCACGAGTCACCAGAAGCGATCTCCCAGGTACCGGAGGCCCAAGGCCTGGGCGTCCAGGAGGAGCTGGCACTAGAGGCTGCGTGTGGGCGGCAGGAAGAACTCGGAGCGTCGTCTCCACTGGCAGCACTGCATGCGTGCCATCACACGTCGATGCAGGGGTCAGCGTGACTGTGTTCCCGCAGGGAGAGGACGACTTGGTCCTCTGTTAGGGCCTCCCTGAGCTTCTCCTGCCTTGCTTGATTCTAACTCACAACCTTTCCCTGCAATAGACCATAAGCAGAGTATAACAGCTTGTAGTGGGTTCTCTGAGTCCTTCTGGTGAATTACCGAGACAGGGTGGATTGGGGACCCCCTCAAGCTTGTACCAAAGTGAGGGCGGTCTTCTGTGTGGATCCAGAACCCCCAGACCTTGTAGTCAGCCCTCTTGAATTCAGGAGTAGGTCGGTAGGTAGTTAGGTCGTTCAGTTGTTTCTGACTCTTTGCAGCCCCATGGACTGTAGGCCACCAGGCTCCTTTGTCCACGGGATTTCCCAGGCAAGAATACTGGAGTGGGTTGCCATTTCCTCCTCCAGGGGATCTTCCCAACCCAGGGATCAAACCTGTGTCTCCTGTCAAGAGGCGTTATCGATGAGCCATCCGGGAAGCCTGATTCAGGGGACATGTTGAGTATTTACTCCAGAAGCTGAAACCACCAGGCTTCTCCTCAGCTCTCGGAGTGGGGAGCAGGATGTGGGTGAGGGTATTGTGGGGAGTACGGTCATCTCGGGAAGAAAGCCCTGATAGAGTGGTTATTTTGCCATCTTGTGCTATGTAAACCCCCCAAATTTGATTAAGACAAAGCATTTATTATTAAGCACAGACGCGAGGGCTGGGTGAGTGCATTTTGTCTAGGACCAGCCACTCTGGGGCTCCATGTCCCGGGCAACTTTCCGAGGGCCAGTGGTGGGTAGGCGTGCTGGTCCAGTGGAGGATTCACCATCCATCTGGCTGTTGGCTTGAAGTCATCCATCAGCTTAGTCGTGCTCCTACACGTGGTGGCCCAAGGTCCCCCGTGGTGGAGAGGGCAGGCCCCAGTGCACAGGCCTCTCTCCACGTTCATCAGCTCAGCTGCTGCTCCATCAGATCTGCACGCCAGTTATTCAGGGATGCCTGCTGAGTGGGCGTAGAAAGGAGGAGAAAATCCACACTGAGCTCCCCTGTGCCCTCCAGCCAGCCAAGGCGCTTACACACACACGCACGCACACATGTGAGGGAGATCAGATCTCCCCTTCAGACACAAGGAAACGGCTGCAGAGGGGTTAAGAAGATGGCCTAGAATCACACAGCACCAGCGAAAAGAATCAGCTGCTGCGTCTCCTGCCGCCTGCCTGCACATTTCCTTGAGTTCCGCATCCATGCTGTTTCCTAGGAAACCATCACACAGCCCACAGGATGGCTGCATGAAAGAGGGGGGTGGTCCATCCAGGGTCCATTCTTTCTTTCTTTTCCTGCATCAGCAACGCTGTGGCCCTTTGTCAGGGTGTCAATGTGGTGAAATCAGAATGCCCAGAGCTTGCCGCTGGGATTACATTTCCAGCGAGATGTCTGTACTCACTGAAGGACCAGGTTCATTGAGCCTCTCGCCCGGTCAGAGCAGTGAGCCCGTTTCTGCTTGTTCCCCTCCCGCCTTTCGCTTTCCCACAGGCTCTCTGTCTTCACGGCGGCTCCCCTCAGGGAGCTGCAGCCTGAGAACCCTATTCCAGGAGCCTGTGCCCTTGATCCCAGCCCCCCTTCCCCACGGGCGGAGTCTCTGCAAAGCCCGTCCTGCCCTGACCTTCTCGTAACCGCGACAGGGTCCAGGGCCAGCAAGCATCTGTGCCGTGGGGCCTGGCCACCCTGGGGCTCTGTCTTCGTCATCATCTGCCCCATGGTGGTCCCTTGCAGGTGGCTGCGGGGAACTCAGGAGTCTGACCCCTGCCCTGACCCCGAGGCAGGCTTGGGGAGGAGGGCTTGGGTGAGGGGCAGGAGCCAGAGCAGACCCTCCTCCCCACCTGCAGTGATTTGATCTCACTGCCTCCAGAGCATCTCCTGCACTTTTCTGAGAAGCTGAAGTGCATTTGCTGTTTACGAGCAGCTCTCTTCTGACGTAAATATTAATGAAAGGCAAGCTCCCGCATGTTGCTGCCAGGAGCCATTTTTTTGTGGCAGAGTCTTGTGCAGGAATGAGTCGGAATGCCTGGGTCCAGTCCCGTGATGCTCGACTGACATCTTCACCAGCCATTGGAAACACCCACAGCTGCAGCTGGGCCTGGGGCGGGACAGGCAGGCGTCAGCCTGGCCCTGGGTGGTCTGCGGGCTCAGGGCCGTGGCCTCCGTGAGAAGGTGCCTGCATCAGGGGTCTGAGCTGCTGGGAGAAGGTGCCTGGCGCTTCTCTGGATGGTGTCCTCCCCGAGTCAGGCTTTTCGTCCTGGACAGCAAGGGGCAGAGCGGGGGCAGGGCTCGGTGCCCGGCAGCCAAGCTGGCACCAGGTCCAGCTGGTGAACAGCCCCCGGGCGGTGCAGCGGGATGCTAGGGGGTCCTGTGCATTAATGACAAGCTTCCTGGGTGTGGGAGCAGCTTCGTGGCCCTGGGAGAGGGTGTCTCTGTCCTCAGAAGCTGTGCTCTGACTCAGCGTTGTGACGTCTGTGGTCTACGCTCAAATAATTCACGCAAAGCACACACACACACACACACACACACACACACAAGCCAGGGCCACACAATGGGCAAAATGTTAATGGCTGTTGAAATTTGAGGACAACGTGTGGGCTGCTATTCTTTCAACTCGTAGGTTTCAAGTTTTATTTTGTGAATAAGTTACTTTAAGGACCAATGATTAGCTCTGGGGCTTCCCTGGTGGTTCAGTGATATAGAATCCGCCTGCAATTCAGGAGATGCCTTTTGCAGAGGAGACGTGGGTTCGCTCCCTGGGTTGGGAAGATCCTCTGGAGAACGGAAAGGCCACCCACTCCAGTATTCTTGCCTGCAAAATCCCATGGACAGAGGAGCTTGGCGGGCTACAATCCATCGGGGAGCAAAAGAGTTAGACACAACTGAGCAGCTAAACAAAAATGAAACATGAAACAGATTTGCTCGTAACGGGCCTAGAGTGACACCCTAGGAAAAGTGGCGGTTTCTTACTGTTTGGGTGACTTTCTCCTTACTAAGGAAGAAGAGTCCAGACAGGATGCACCCTGGTGAGAACTCTGCCTTCAAACCCAGCCGTGAGAAATGTGGCTCACAGAGCGGGCTGGAGAGTTCTATTTTTATCTTGGGCTTTCTTGTCCTTGCATTTTCAATGCTTAATTGTTTTCTTCTTTCAAAAGAGCGTTTGTATCCGCTGGCCGTCCTGCGGCAGGCAGAGTGGGGAGTGGTGTCTGGAGACGCCCGAGAGTGGAGGGCGAGTCTGCCAGTCCTCCGAGGTTTGCCTGTATCGCCTGGAGGAAACAACTCCATCCACCGAAACACAGGCGGAACTGCCGCGCGGCCGGCCGCTTGCACGTAGTTCACGAGCCATTTTAAGAAGCAAGTATTCTCTGTGCTGATGCTCAGGCGGGGATGAGTGCCTGGCTCGGAAGGGTGAACGCACCATGGCTCTGCCTCTCCGGGACTGTGAGGCGTGCACGGGCAGGACCGTGCCGGTCTTATTAATACGGGGACCCCACTGCCCAGCACCGTAAATATTCACCGATAAATAAACGAACAAAGTGAAAACAGGAGAAAGAGACGTGATGATATCTGAATTCTGCAGCAGCCAAGGATTATGCAAATCCGTAATACCTTTGTTTTCGTGATTTATCGTGCTTGTAGCCGACGGACAAGCTGTGCGCCAGGGGAGGAGCTTAGGTAATGACGCAGCACCATCGTATGTAAGTCTGTGCTGTTGAGGAAGGATCAGACCCTCGTTAAAAGAAAAAAGAGGAAGACGCCCTTGCCTTAGCGTGGGGAGATTTGAGGCAGCCTTCTTTATCCCGTGTTCCATCTGGTTTTTAATAAAAGTGACTTATAAACGCTGATGACCCCCGCAGGCGTGCAAACCGAAGCCGTTTAACAGAAAAGAAATAGCACGTGGAGAACTACGAGCCTCGGACTGTGTGGCATCTAGATCCTAAGATGCGCCGGTTGACCTTATGAGAATATCGGGAGAGAGAAGAGAGAGGCCGGAAGTACAAGTTCCGAGCACAGTCAGCCTGACGCCTGGCCTTGGCTCCAGCAGCCACTGATGGGATGAGCAGGAGGGTGTGCGCGTGAGAGCAGAGTGCAGTGTCCGTGGGAACAGCGCACACTCGTGGAAAGGCAGGAGGGTGTGCGCGTGAGAGCAGAGTGCAGTGTCCGTGGGAACAGCGCACACTCGTGGAAAGGCAGGAGGGTGTGCGCGTGAGAGCAGAGTGCAGTGTCCGTGGGAACAGCGCACACTCGTGGAAAGGCAGGAGGGTGTGCGTGTGAGAGCAGAGTGCAGTGTCCGTGGGAACAGAGCACACTCGTGGAACGGCAGGAGGGCAGCTTGAACGAGAGGAGTTCCCTCCTTAGGTGGATCTGTTTAGTGCTGAACAAACTGTAAAGCTCAGTTTGAGGGTAAAAACGGTGGCGCTCATGTCTGTGCCATGGGTTCCTCTTCAGACCCTACAGTGTTCTATTTTGTGAACGTTAATTGCACATCATTCAAAAGCACTGCGGTGGATTCGAAAATAATGCTCCTAATAACATACGGATAATACTTATCCTCAGTGATAATTAGGAAATATAAGTAAAATGATCACGACACCTCCTTTTTCTTCAGGGTGGCAAAATTTTTGAATTTGTCCATTGTTAGAGAAGATGAATTTTTAGCACATAAATTTAAAATGTACATTTATTAAAAATTTGTAAATATCCTAAGTTTTCTAAAATCAGCCTTAAATTCTGTCTCAAGAGCCCCCTATTCTGTTGGCTGGAACAACCACCTCAACTTAGTCAGTGTGGGTTCATCTTTGTCAATTCAGAAGCCATCTGTCAACTCGGGGTTTCAGCCTCCCCTCCCCTCCCCAAGGCTGGTTCTAAGTTAGAGGCGGTGGATGTGGTACCAGAGCATCCGAGAGAGGGGCTCTCACCCCCTTCACCGTCATCCACCGGAGCGCACACCTCTTAGTACCCGCGTCCCCCGTCACCCTCCAGGAGAGAGCTGGTGCTGACTTACCCTGCCTGGCCCTGTTGAGATGGTTCTCTGGGTGTGTGTGCTGTGTGGGTCCCCTTGACTGGACCATGGTGGGCCCAGATGGTTGGTAGGTGTGATTCCAGGAGGGTCTGTAGTGGTGATCCTGGGTGAGGTTGGCACATGATTCAGCAAACCCAGTGAAGCAGGTTGCTTTTCCCAGTGTGCTGGGCATCCCCTGATGCATGGAGGTCCGAGTAGAACAGAAAGACGGAGGAAGGAGAACCTGCTGTCTCTGCCTGATCATTTGAGCTGGAGCCTCAGTCTTCCACCCTCAGCCTGGGACTCGCACCCCCCACTCTCTCAGACTGCAGCCACCTCAGCGACTCTCCTGCTCCTGGAGCCTGCGGATGGAGGTGGGGGGGCTTCCCCGGCTCCCAGTTTGGTGACAAATCTCCTTTTCGGCTCTCTCTGTCTGGAGGATGCCCGCTAACACACCTGTTGTCTACACAATGTCGCTTTTGGTTCCCCTGGCCCTCTTCCCTCTGACCCTGCCCTTCCCAGGACAGACATGGACGCTTCCTGAAGCTCTCTTGCAATGTTCTGGGGCCCAGCGAGGTTGCTGGGGATTCTCAGGGGCTCTTAGGTCTGGACATGCGTCTGCTATACGGAGCCTGCGGATGGAGGTGGGGGGGCTTCCCCGGCTCCCAGTTTGGTGACAAATCTCCTTTTCGGCTCTCTCTGTCTGGAGGATGCCCGCTAACACACCTGTTGTCTACACAATGTCGCTTTGGTTCCCCTGGCCCTCTTCCCTCTGACCCTGCCCTTCCCAGGACAGACATGGACGCTTCCTGAAGCTCTCTTGCGATGTTCTGGGGCCCAGCAAGTTTGCTGGGGATTCTCAGGGGCTCTTAGGTCTGGACATGCGTCTGCTATTTCTCCTCTCCTGACGGCACATAAACTGGTGGAGGGGAATGTGGTCAATTCGCAACTTCCCAGGGCCCAAGACAGAAGCTGGTATTGATTTCCGACTTGAGAAACCACCCAGGAGTTCATCAGCTGAGATGCTTTTGGCTGCAAGAAACAGAAGCTCCAACTGAAAGTAACTTTCCTAATAAGAGGCTTATTACCTTGTATAACAAGAATGTCAGAGCCGCAGTTCTCAAAGTGTGGGCTAGTGAGCCCCAGGGGGTCCCTAAAACCCCTCCCAGGCACCTGCATGGTCAAAATCATTCATTCCAAGTGCAGGACAGACCAGCGGATTTTAATGTAATGGAGGAGAAGTCAGCAGTTGCTTACAAAAAGTTTATTACAAAAAAGGTTCTGTAGATTTTTGACTGGCACACAGCCACACTTGCCTGTCTTCTGCTGCTTCTGTGACAGCCTGGCAGAGCTGAGCGGCTGTGACAGAAACTGCATGGCCTGCAAAGGGGAAAACATTTACTATCTGGCCCTTGGTGCTGTGCTAAGTTGGTTCTAGTTGTGTCCAACTCTGTGACCCTGTGGACTGTAGCCCCCCAGGCTCCTCTGTCCATGGGGTTTCCCAGGCAAGAATACTGGAGTGGGTTGTCATTTCCTCCTCACGGGATCTTCTCGACCCAAGAATCGAACCTGCATCTGTCTCCTGCATCGCAGGCAGGTTCTTTACCACTGGTGCCCCCTGGGAAGGACATCTGGCCCTTTGCTGCTGCTGCTGCTGCTGACTGAGCGGCTGTGACAGAAACTGCATGGCCTGCAAAGGGGAAAACATTTACTATCTGGCCCTTGGTGCTGTGCTAAGTTGGTTCTAGTTGTGTCCAACTCTGTGACCCTGTGGACTGTAGCCCCCCAGGCTCCTCTGTCCATGGGGTTTCCCAGGCAAGAACACTGGAGTGGGTTGTCATTTCCTCCTCACGGGATCTTCTCGACCCAAGAATCGAACCTGCATCTGTCTTCTGCATCGCAGGCAGGTTCTTTACCACTGGTGCCCCCTGGGAAGGACATCTAGCCCTTTGCTGCTGCTGCTGCTGCTGAGTCGCTTCAGTCGTGTCTGACTCTGTGTGACCCCACAGACGGCAGCCCACCAGGCTCCCCCGTCCCTGGGATTCTCCAGGCAAGAACACTGGAGTGGGTTACCATTTCCTTCTCCAGTGCATGAAAGTGAGAAGTGAAAGTGAAGTCGCTCAGTCGTGTCCGACTCTTAGCAACCCTATGGACTGTAGCCCACCAGGCTCCTCCATCCATGGGATTTTCCAGGCAAGAGTACTGGAGTGGGATGCCATTGCCTTCTCTGATCTGGCCCTTTAATAGAGCATAAAACATTTTTGGAGATAATCTTAGATTCTACGTCAGAAATAACCTTTGAAGAACTGCCAGTTATTAAGTTTTTGGTGTACTGTCAAAGAAAAATATCCCCAATTATCTGAACAGGAGGGTGTGAATGGAGGATTTCAAGAAAAGTGCAAGAAAATAAAATATTTCAAAAACCCTTTTCCCATAGAAAAGAATGGACTTTTCTTTTTTTAAAGCAATTTAATGGCAAAAGTGAAATGGTTACAAAGCTGCCAAATGAGGAAGGATCAGCTGCTCCAGACAGAGATGAAGCAAGACAGAACTTGTTTCAGAAGCCCTGAAGCATTTGAACTTGCCTTTTCATCTCATCAGCCCGAAGCTGAGGGCTTCCAGGGAGAAGCGGATCTGAGGTCCCGAGCGGCCCCCCCTGTGTGTGGGGCAGGTTGTCTGCCCCATCCCCACTTCTGCCTGCCCGGCGTACCTTGACCCGACAGCCGGGCTGGGCAAGGTCCCCTCCCTGGATGATGCCCGGGCCCCTGGAGCATTTCTAGCCCTCAGCCGTCTCTAACCCGGGCAGGGTGGGCAGGGCAGCCAGGGTGAAGGGCCTGGCAGCAGGGCACCTCCACAGGCATCTCCACAGGCAGGAGTTCCTGCCAGGGGGTGGAGAGCTCATGCCTAAATCCAGCTTGCAAAAAGGCATTGACGGCCAACAATGTTTTCCCACACTCAGCACCCAGCCTCTTTCCATGGAGGCACTTAGTGAGCATCTGTTCAGTGAGTGAAGAAAGAGAAGAAAAGCATTATTTTTTTAAAAATTTATATTACATAGAACTTTTTTTTAAAGGCTGTACCATGCAGCATGCAGGGTCTTAGTTCCTTGGCCAGGGCTTGAACCAGTGTCCCCTGCATTGGGAGCACAGAGTCTTAACCACTGGATCGCCAAGGAAGTCCAGGGAAGCATCATTCCACACAGGCTTTGTGGGCTGGCAGCGAAAAGGGTAGACTACAAACCCTCCAGGCCGGGGGCTGTGGGAATGCCGCGCGGGTGTTCGAGGCTCCGTGGACCCCTTGTTTCACCTTGTGCTTCACATCTGACGCCGCAAGGAACACCTTTACCCCGGGCCCTCTGGAGCTAGACCTCAAGCCCACTGACATTGCTCCACATGCCTGCCCCTCCCAGGCCAGCGGCTCAGCAGCACATCCTGGGCACTGGCTAGAAAGGTCGGACTTCCGGCCCCACCCCAGACAGCCTGAGTCAGAGTCGGCCTTTCCCGAGGTCCCCGGGGCAGAGCAGGGTCTGAGGTGCCCCTGGTCCCTGTGCTGGGTCATCAGGATGACCTGGGAGGGAAGCTAGCAGCCTGAGACCCCGCTGCCTGGGGACAGACTTGCGGCCACATTAACCGGAATCTGGGGTTTTCTCTTCAGACCCCAGTCATTTCACAGGGTGCAGGCTCACACTTTGGGAGTGGGTCAGAGGGTGTCCAGAGCCCCCTCCCCAGTCTCTGAGGAGTTGCCAGCTGCTGCTTGCTGCCCTGGGCACCGGCCATGCCTCCTGAGAGGGGGACGGAGCTTCCCTCAAAGGGCGCTGAGTTCAGGAGGTGACAGTTCTCACCCACTGATAATGCTACCAGGTGCTGTGGAGCCCAGGCGCTGTCCCGGGGCTGTGTCTGCAGGCGCCCTCGGGGCAGGTGTGAGGCCTGTGCCCACTTCGGGGGCAGCGGTGACAGCCCTGCCTCCCAGCCCCTGCCCACCCCTCCTCTGCTCGGCAGCCTCATGCTGTGCCCGCTGTGGGGGGGCTCCCGTGGGGCCGATGGGCTGACGCTGGGTGGGCCTCACTCACACCATCTTCCTCTGGCCTCAGGGCTCCCTTCCGAGCCTCCAGATCTGCAGGGAGACGTCACAGATGGACCGAGGAGATGCCACTTGTCCCCAGGGATGCCCACACCCCCCACGTCTCTTTACAGTCTCTAACGTAAGCTTTGCAACAGCTGAATGTCGGGTTCTACACGAGGAGACAAACGTTCACTCTTATGAAGAGAAGCAAGGTGCACACGCGGTGTGGCCCACAAGGCGGCTCTGGGTGGGGCCAGGCGGATGGCAGCCTCTGCCCTCGCCCTGGGCCAGCACACAGCACCCGCTGGCCTTTCAGGAGGGACATCCAGACAAAGGGGCACGATGTGAACTGCCTGCGGGAGGAGCGTCACAGGTCAGGAATGCAGAGAGCGCAGGGCAGCTTTTTCTGCAGAAGGACGGAAAACTACAGTGGGGGTGTCTCCCCCGGAGAGAAGGAGCTAGAATCTGCAGCAAGCCCAGCTGTCCTGCCTTCTCCCAGAAACCTGTCAGGATTGCCAGCGGGGAGAGGAAAACAGATCAAGACAAAGGAGACCCAGCTGATGGGGATGGTGAGCGGCGCCCAGCTCCACGAAGGGGGCGCGCTAATTATACAGCCGCCTCTTCCGTAATGACAGCGTGCCTGTTTGAAGAGCTATTGTTCAACCCAGACCATCATCCTCCTACAAGAACCCTGGTTCTCATTAATATGTGAGTCACAGCAGGCCTTCCGGTCTGAGGGGACGTGCATGTTGCTGTCCTGTGGAAGCTGGCCTGATTTCAAACCAGGGAGGCAGCGTGACTGTCTCCACAGCGTCTTGCGCAGCCTGCGCCCTTGGCTGTGTCTGCTCCTCTCCGCCCCGACTCCCAGCCCCACCCAGGCTTGGAGACTCCTTGAAGGCTGGGGTGTGTTTGCTCCTGTCTGCGTTCTCAGCACAGCGTCAGGTACGGGGCAGGTGCCTGATGAATACTTTCCGACGTAAACGGAGAGTGAGCTTGGAGCGTGAAGACTGAGACTTTAGAAGTGACTGGTTCCAGGACCCTTGGAAGGTAGCGGCGGTGGGACCACAGCCCTGAGTCTCCATCAGTCATCTTCCTCTCGCGCCGCCCCCCCGGCCCCCCGCCAAAAAACAGGCCAAGGAACTAACCCTACCAAACTGAAAAGTCAAAACTCCCGCTCCGCACTTCCCTGGGGGTCCGGTGGTCAAGGCTCTGAGCTCCCACTGTGGGGGCGTGGGTTCCATCCCGGGCTGGGGGCTAAGATCCCACACACTACACCACGTGGCCCAAACAAACAAAGAAACCGAACCAAACTCCACTTCGGAATCCATGATGTGGAATAAGGGACGGACAGCAGCAAAGGAACCAGAAGGCAGGGTGAAACGGGTGGGGAGCTGGACTGAAGCAGACCTCAGCAACCGAGGCGTTGCAAATCCACTGTGGGAGAGCGGCGTGGTAGGGAGCTACGGACACGCAGCTCTGAGAACTACCCTGGCCTTTCTGTTACTCCTGAGACTACAGGAAAAGCCGTTTTGCTTTAAAAAGAGCAACAGGAAAAGATCATGCTCAAATCCCATACAGAATTGTCCATAAAAGTAAGAAGAACTACAATAATGTCTCTGCAGATAATGGAAGTACGGCTAAAAGACAACAGATCCAAATGGGTGAAAACTGCAACCTAAAATTCCAAAATATCTGAAAAAAAAAAAGCAAAATATAACAGACCTGAAAGAAAAATACATTAAAATTAGAAAAACTATAAAATGAGATTTTTTTTTGGTGGGGGGGATTTGTAAATAGGTTGAAGGAGGAAACAGAACAGGCTCTGTCTTGAAAGCAGGACTCCATCCTGGGCCAGACTGTGGACTTTTTGAGCTCTATGCCCAGTATCTATGGAAACCACAAACCAACTAGAAAACCAGGCCCTCCCAGAAAGAGCCCCAGGGCTCTCCATCGCCTAAAAGAATACCTTAATTATCTGTGTAACCGAATAGAATCATACATTCTATTATGCTTATTGGGGTATGACCACAGACCTATTGATGGCTGTCCACTGCCAACTACCTAGGCTTAAGGCATGTGAATCACGGGTTAACTTTGATTGGATCTTTCCTTTCCTTTGTTCAGTCTAGTTTCAGGGAATTTGGGGAGGTGGGTTTGTGCATGTACACTTAGGGTATCTAAGGTTTCCACAAAAGCTGGTCAGGGTCCTTGGCTAAGAGGAGACGCTGCCTGGGGCCAGCACTCCACTGCACTCCACGGCATTGTCCTGAGTGAGTGTGTTTCCCAGAACGTATGGCTACTACAAGGTGAAAGAAGTAAGAAAGAGAGGTAAGAAGAAAGGAAAAGCATAAATGGAGTCCAAACTAGAAGGAATACAAGAGCAAATACACAGGACAGGTACTGCTGTAGATAATTAGTAGGTAGAAGGGCAAAAAAAACCCGCTTTAATCAAAAGGAAATGAAGGGAAGAATTCTACTTTCAGCCAAGATGGGCCAATAAGAATTAGATTCACCCTCCTGAGTGAAGCAAATAAAAATCTGAGTAAGATGCAGGAAACGATTCTCAAGGTCCTGGCCACCGGGCGATGAGTGGCCGCCGCTGAGGAAAGGGAAAGGAAGGTAGCGTGTGATGCCCCAGCCAGCTGCTGCGAGGCAGTTTCCAGGCCGCAGTGGCGGCGGGGTGGGGGGTGGAGCCCACACAGGGTTTGGGGGTCTCTGTGTCAGAGTAAGACATCAGGACTCAGAGGGCCCAAGTCGGGCTGAGGGAGGGACAGAGCAGACGACAGAAGAGGAAGGAGCTCCACAGAGGATGCTCTCGGGTCCTTGGCTGAACTACACACCCAGACACGGTCAGAACCTGCTGCTCAGCACAGTGTTGTAAATCAACGGCACTGTGGCAAAAATCAAGGAAAAGGAAAGAAGCTACTGCTCGAGAACAGGAGCGGACTTCCCTGCTGGTCCGGCGGTTAAAAACCCTCCTGCCAGTGCAGGGGCCACGGCTTTGACGCCGGGTCTGGGAAGCTCCTACGGGCAGAGGGGCAGCTAAGCCCGTGCCCCACATCTGCTGAGCCTGAGCTCTGGAGCCCGCGGGATACAACTGCTGAAGGCCACGTACCCAGAACCCACGCTGCGACAGAGAAGCTGCTGCGGTGAGAAGCCCGCGAAGCTCAGCGGAGAGGAACCCCACTGGCCGCAACTCGAGAAAGCCCGTGCGCAGCGACGAGGACCGGCACCCGAAATAAGTCAACGGATAAACATTTTTAAAAAGAACGGAGGGAAACTACTGGAAAGCAGGACCAAACAAGCCCCAGAGCTCACCCGGGCCTGGGGATGACCCATGTTTCTGTTAGAATGGAAGCATGGCTGTGATGCGGGCTCAGCCGTGTCCGACTCTGCGACCCCGTGGACTGTAGCCCGCCAGGCTGCTCTGTCCGTGGGATTCTCCAGGCAAGAGTACGGAGTGGGTTGCCATGCCCTCCTCCAGGGGATCTTCCCAACCCAGGGATGGAACCCAGCTCTCCTGCATTGCAGGTGGGTTCTTGGCCTTACTGGGGTGAGATTACCCCTGGGTCAAAGACTAACTTTGGACTCACCCTAGTAAAGCCAAGAAGCACGTTTCATTAAGATCCTTCTACTTCTGAGTAATGTCGCTGGGCCAGAACAAGGTCCTACGACATTTAAAGGACAGTAACAAAATAGGAAGTCAGCAACATAAAGCTCACAATGTCTGGCCAAAGATACAGAAAAGGGACTGCCCCGGTGGTCCAGTGCTTAGGACTTCATCTTCCAGTGCAGGGCACGCAGGTTCAATCCCTGGTGAGCGAGCTACAGAGATTTTTTTTTTTATGGTCCACATCAAAAAAAAAAAAAAAATCTTAAAAAAAAAGGATACAAAGAAGTAGGAGAATGTGATTCACAACCATTGTTACTGTTCGGTTGCTACGACATGCCTGACTCTTTGCAATCCCGCGGACTGCAGGACATCAGGCTTCCCTGTCTTGACTGCAGCATCCCAGGCTTCCCTGTCCTTCACTGTCTCCCAGAGTTTATTCAAACTCACGTCCATGAAAAAGATCAATTATAGCCATAGACCTGGAAATGACAAAGAGGATGAAACGGCAGACAAGGGTTGTGAAGTAGCTAGTGCATGACCTACGCGTTCCAGAAATCAGAGGGAACATGGGTGTGGAAAGGAGAGAGATGGAAGACTTTCAGAAGACACGACAGAACTGCTGAAAATTAAAGCCATTACTCTAATATCTGAGATGGAAAACACTTGCATGAGAATAGCAGCAGCTTAGACACTGCAGAGGACAGTGAATTGAAGGTGCAGCAGTTAAAACCCGAGGCCCAGAGAAAAGACTGAAAAGTCAAGAAGTCTAAAATGCGTATAATTGGAATCCCAGAATAAAATGGGGAGGATAGAAAAATAATTGAATAAATTATGGTGGAAATCTTTATGAATTTGATGAAACTATAAGTTCAAGGAACCCCAAGTAGAATAAAAAAGGAAACTACCCCAAGGGACATCAGATTAAAACAGGAAAACAGTGATTATCTCGAGCAGATCATCTTAAAAGTAGTTGCACAGAAAACTAAAACATAGAGGGAAACGAAGCTGGTAAGTACTGGTGATGTCTCATATAGCACAAGTCAGGGGACCAGAGAATTATGTCTAAAGTCCTGGCAGGAATCAAGTTGTCCACCGAGAATTCCAGATCCACAGGAAATGCGTTTCAAAAATGAGTCAAAATACTTTTTTCAGACAAAAGCTGAGAGATTTATGGCCAGCAGATCTGCGTAGAAGAAATGTTACAGAAAGTTTTTCAGGCAGAAGGAAACGTGATCCACCCCAAAAGAGGGAAATAGCCTGAATTGGTAAACATTGTGGATAAATCCGGTTTTCTTAGTTTTTAATCTCTTTAAATTATAATTGTTTAAAGCCAAGGCTTGACTCTTCCTGTCCTAGCCTCTGAAGGCTCTCCCCTCTCAGCGGTACCCCAGGGTCTCAGCTGCATGTGGAGGTGGCTACCCCCAGCCTCCCTGCTGGCTCTCCAGCCTGCTGACTTGCGTCCTTCCCTGGCCTCTACCAGTGTCTTCCTGGGCAGGCAAGCAAGCCTCAGGAAAAGCATGAACGGTAGGGGAGGTGGGGAGCAAAGGCCTCTAAGAAATAAAGGAACGAGTGAGTGTTTTCAAGTGAATGTCTGAACATTCAAGTGAATATCAAACATTCATGTCTGATAAAAGCATGACCTTGTAAGAGAATTTCCCTTACACACTGGAAAGAAAGCAGCAGATAGTAGTTGTCAAGTTCTGTTACAAGTCACAACTAAAATGGGTGCGTGTAAAAGGATACTCATGAACTTCCCACTCATTTTCACAAGGACCCCAATGGAAAATTCTTGCAACCAGGATTGCGTTAGGACTCACATGTGGTGATTTAACCCGGAGATTCCGCATCTCCTGACCACGACCCCGGCAGAGACAAAACGCTCCACGCTGGCAGTCAGGGTGTGGACCCAGGGGCAGCTTTGGGTTTTCCCTTGACACCAGGATGCGTCTCTTTCCAATCTTCACAATCCTCGTGTGGCCTGTAACAATGGGACCTGAGAGGTGCCCCTGTGGGGAAAAGATCAGAGTCCTAACTCTGATTTGCACAGAGCGTCCTGTGAACCGAGGCGAAGTTCTCTGACCCTCCATCTCCTTAGTTACAAGATGAGGAGGTCTGACTAGCTGACCGCTTCAGGTTACTTTTAGCTCAAGCTCCTATCAGTACAACACAGTGACAAGGGAGCTCATCTCTGGGGCCGATGCAGAGATGCAGGAAACCTGCAGCCTGCTGGGGTTCCCCGTTCCTTCTCAGACTCCTGGGGCGACTCCAGCCCCCCATCCCTAACCGGAGCTTCTGAATCCACGTCAAATCTCAGCGGGTCTTGTTATTCAGGTCCCACACCTGCCCAGAAGTGTATGTCCTCCTGGCGGAATCTCGGGGTCAGGGGGAGGGATGGAATAATTCCTTTGTAGAAATGGCGTTGGAAACACATACCATCAGCCCCACTAACAAATCCCATCACACACGCTATTGTGGCAAAGGACTCGCGGCTTCAGAAAGTGTCTGGGAACCCAGGTGTTAGTCCGTGCACGTCCCTACCTCCCAAGTCTCTTCCTAAGCTGCATTTCAAGTCCCTTTATACTACTGGGCTTTTACAGCTTTGCCCTGGAGCGTCAGCTTGACGTTCAGTCTGGCACCCCCGTTGTAATCGTGCTGAAGTGAGCCCTCGCGGTGCCCACGCAGGTTTGCTGACAGGCTAGCAGGCTGCCTGCTGGGCCCCGCCTGTCCACTGCTTTCTCCCGAGTGGAAGGAGAAGCAGGGCTCTTCCAGGGTGCCGAGGGGCACCAGCAGGATGCCCCCCACCTCCGGAGCTCTGCATGCTGTGTCTGACCGGCTGCGGGAAGGCCTGGCCAAGGGCAGACCCGGGCGCCCTGGCAGCTGACCAAGTGCTCCGGGCGCTTCGGTCCAACGTTCCCCTTCGGTGACATTGTTGGAGGCTTTCCACCAGCTCAGCAGGAAAGGCACCCGCCAGTTCGCTGTTAAATGTAGAAAATGAAAGCAGAAGCCACTGGTTCCTCACCGGTTTACAATCCTCAGCACGGGTCTGGGTTTTAGGATGTGTAATATCATAAAGTGAACGGCTGCTCATTTCCATGGGGGGCGGCATCTGGTAAATGAACTTGTTTTCACACCACTTAGAATGCACTGCTCACACCTTTTCTTTGAAACGGTCTTCATGCCTCAGCCTCTAATCTGTGAATCCTTTCCCGCCCTTCATCTTTCTCATTCTCGTGCCCCTCTCCTTCCTTCTTTTCTTTAAACACACACACACACACACACACACAAGTAGGAGTAGAACCAAGTAGAATCAAATAAACACAGGGTCAGATTTAAAGTAATATTTCCTCTAATTTTCAATTTGTCTAAAAATTAGAAAAAAATCATAAATCTAGTTTCCTTGGTGTTTTTTTTCTTCCTGAAGTGGTATGTAAATGTTTTGCACATTCATTTATTACTTATTCTCCACTCCTCTTCCCAAAATATGAAACTATCTAGCCCAGCTTAATTGACTCTGCCTTAAGGCAGAGCATTGGCACCTTTCTGACAAAGTATAATTGATCCCATAGAACCATATAATCGTAGCTGAAAAATCACATGTTAAAAACCCACAGGTTCTTTAGTGATTGAGGCAAAGTCTAGAGGCCGGCTTGGATTCAAATTCCAAATCTGCATGATAAGAACACAACAGACTGAAAATTACAGTGGCTTACCTATTTAAAGTTCTCCAATAATCCAGAATTTATAATTTCATATAAATTCAAAGGTAGTTAACATGTATAAACATAACTGCTGAAAGGAAAAGTTGCCTGAGAATTTTAGTGTATTAATGATGTATAAATCTATGGCTATTCCTAAGTATAGGGGATTTCATTAACTTAAAATGTCACAGTATCATATACCCTTTGACAGAAAATTCCACTTAGGGAAATTCACACAAAATTATTCACTAAGGCACTATAAGGTAGAAGTATAAACAACCTGCATGTGTGGGAGTTGGTTAAATAAAATACAGCACAACTATAGAACGGATACTATGCATCCGTTTAAAGGAGGCAGATACCTGCATTTTAAAGATACACTGTTTACTGGAAAAACAGGCAGAGAACAGTATTAGTATCAATGGCACCCCACTCCAGTACTCTTGCCTGGAAAATCCCATGGATGGAGGAGCCTAATAGGCTGCAGTCCATGGGTTTGCTAAGAGTCGGACACCACTGAGTGACTTCTCTTTCACTTTTCACTTTCATGCATTGGAGAAGGCAATGGCAACCCACTCGTGTTCTTGCCTGGAGAATTCTGGGGACGGGGGAGCCCGGTGAGATGCCGTCTATGGGGTCAAACAGAGTCTGACACGACTGAAGCGACTTAGCAGCAGCAAGGTGTAAAGAAAGAAAACGGGGAATAATCTACATAGGTGTGAAGACAGACAGAATAGCTCTGCAAGGATGCAAGAAGCAGAACAATAGAAGAATGCCTGCCCTCCAGGGGAGGGAAGGGAGCCAGAGGCTCAGGCCGAAGACAGGCTGACTCTCCACTCTGCGCTTGGAACGTTGTGCTGTGTGCACACAGTAACTATTCCAAGTTTTTCTCTTTTTTTGTAGGAGATAAAGGTAGAGTAGGATTTCTCCATGAGAAGAGTCAGTGTGCTTTCAAACAGGCATCTCTCAGCTAATAAAATATTTACTTAAAGGCATCTTAAGGGAATTTCCTGGCAGCCCACTGGTTAGGATTCTGCCCGTCCACTTCCACTTGGACAGTGGGACAGGGTTCGACCTCTGCTGGGGGAATCCCCAGTAGCCTCACCTCGCAGCCAATAAAAGTTTTTTTTTAAGGGATCTTAAAAGTCGGATTCATTGCACTTCCTAAATTGGTTGGTTTGGTTTTATCCTTCTGAAGCTGAAGAGTAAATTCATCAGAGCATTTACCCATCCCTTTGCTTGCTGAAGGAAGGACTCAGCAGAATGTGTCTGAAAGTGACATTTAAATTGATAAATAAAGAGGAGGAGACAGGAAGAGGACACCGTTAGGACACAAACGTTTATGTCATTTCAGCCATTACAACAGTAGTTCAGAAAGATCTCAAAGGTTACATGGATGTCATCAATATTACAAAAAGAAAAGAAGCAGGGACAGGCAACAGTGAAGAGCACCAGAGCGCCCCAGCGCCCGCCTCGAGTGAGCCCAGGCCGTGCTTGTCTCCTTCCTCGAGCCCCCCTCCCCTCGTCTCCTCCCGGCCTCCCTACCCGGCCTCCGCTCCGCCTCCCGCCGGCTCAGGCCTCGTCCTCGCCCTCCTCCTCCTCGAACTCCCCCTGCTCGTCGGCCGTGGCGTCCTGGTACTGCTGGTACTCGGACACCAGGTCGTTCATGTTGCTCTCGGCCTCGGTGAACTCCATCTCGTCCATGCCCTCGCCCGTGTACCAGTGCAGGAAGGCCTTGCGCCGGAACATGGCCGTGAACTGCTCCGAGATGCGCTTGAACAGCTCCTGGATGGCCGTGCTGTTGCCGATGAAGGTGGCCGACATCTTCAGGCCGCGGGGCGGGATGTCGCACACGGCCGTCTTCACGTTGTTGGGGATCCACTCCACGAAGTAGCTGCTGTTCTTGTTCTGCACGTTGAGCATCTGCTCGTCCACCTCCTTCATGGACATGCGGCCCCGGAAGATGGCGGCCACGGTCAGGTAGCGGCCGTGGCGCGGGTCGCAGGCGGCCATCATGTTCTTGGAGTCGAACATCTGCTGGGTGAGCTCGGGCACCGTCAGCGCCCGGTACTGCTGGCTGCCCCGGCTGGTGAGCGGCGCGAAGCCGGGCATGAAGAAGTGCAGGCGCGGGAAGGGCACCATGTTCACGGCCAGCTTGCGCAGGTCGGCGTTGAGCTGGCCCGGGAAGCGCAGGCAGGTGGTGACCCCGCTCATGGTGGCCGACACCAGGTGGTTGAGGTCCCCGTAGGTGGGGGTGGTCAGTTTCAGGGTGCGGAAGCAGATGTCGTACAGCGCCTCGTTGTCAATGCAGTACGTCTCGTCCGTGTTCTCCACCAGCTGGTGCACGGACAGGGTGGCGTTGTAGGGCTCCACCACCGTGTCGGACACCTTGGGGGAGGGCATGACGCTGAAGGTGTTCATGATGCGGTCGGGGTACTCCTCGCGGATCTTACTAATGAGAAGGGTGCCCATCCCAGACCCCGTGCCGCCCCCCAGCGAGTGGGTCAGCTGGAAGCCCTGCAGACAGTCACAGCTCTCGGACTCCTTCCTGACCACGTCCAGGACCGAGTCCACCAGCTCGGCGCCCTCTGTGTAGTGGCCCTTGGCCCAGTTGTTCCCGGCACCACTCTGGCCTGCCGGAGGGAGAGAGTCTTCGTAAGTCCCTGGTGATTGCATTGAATTCCTTTTCACCTTAAACCCTTGAACAGAGCTCAGTGAGTCAGAGTTCAGATAAGATTTCAGGTTATCATTAAAATAACCAAACATTAAAATATTTGGTCATGGACATAATTATAAATAAGGAAGGTTAGGGACCTGGCTATTAGAGGTTGAAAGACCTTTTGTTTTAGGTTATATATTAAGACAAAATGAGCACACCGCTCCATATTTTCTCTAAGGCGGTCACACCCCTCCACCCTGAGCTGTCCAGCATAAGTTTAGCTCCCAGGCCATCGGCCATGCCAGTCACTCACCAAACACGAAGTTGTCGGGCCTGAAGATCTGGCCGAAGGGTCCAGACCTGACGGAGTCCATGGTGCCCGGTTCCAGGTCCACCAGGATGGCCCGAGGCACGTACTTGTTACCTGCGGGCACAGAGCAGGACTCAGCCCTGCGGGCGGGGATCTCAGAAGAGGGGCCCCTGGTACCAGCTTCCTTCCTTGCGGGCGCTGCTTGTATCCCCAACAAAGGTCACAGGACGGGATTCTCACAAGATGCTCAAAGGAGCACTCCCCCTCCACCCCCCACCTCCGTTCACAGCCTAAGCGGAGCGGCTCCCCCCACTCCCGCCGAAAGTCGCCGCGGGCGCACGCCCGGCTCCGCAGTACAGAGCCGCGGGAAGGTCTGCGCCTGGGGAGCCGCGGGCCCGCTCAGGACGACGTTCGCGCCCGGAGCCCCGAGGGGCGTCAGGCTGGGCCCCCGTCCCCACCCGCCGCCGCCCGGGCGCCGCGCCCACCTTGGCGCCGATCTGGTTGCCGCACTGGCCCGCCTGGATGTGCACGATCTCGCGCATGGCGCCGGCTGCTGCTGCCGCTGCTGCTGCTGCTGCTGGCCCGGATCGGCGTCTGGTCGGTCTGTCGGTCCCCCTGCACACCCACTGCGGGGTCTCCGGGAACGCGCTCGGGAACCAGCCGGCTGAGAGCGCCGGCCCCGCGGGTTCGGCCTTTTATACGAGGACGGAGGGGCGGTCCGCGCAGGCCGCGCCCCCAGCCCGAGCCCCCCAGTCCCCTTCGCGCTAGCGCTCTCCAGGCCCCGCTGACGTAATGCTCCGGGCCCCAGGGACCGTCCAGGGGGCTGGACCACGGGCCCGCGGCCAATCGGCAGAGGCTTGCGGGCCGGGCGCGGCCGGGGGGCTGCGCGGAGCCGGGTGGGGGGCAGGGGGGGGGGGGGGGGGGGGGGGGGGGGGGGGGGGGGGGGGGGGGGGGGGGGGGGGGCCCGGCGGGGGGGGGGGGGGGGGGCTGGAACAGGTGCAGGGGCCGCCAGGTGCTCCGGAAAGGGGCGCGCTGTGCTGGGGCGCCGGCCGGTGGTAGCGGCGGTGGCCTGGGTTTCGCTACCACCGCGGACTGCGGCGCCTCTCCCACCCTCGGCCGGAGCCCCCTGAGCCACCCTTCCCGAGGAGACGGCTGCCCCTTTCCCCAACCCACCAGGCGGTGCGGCGGCCGAACCTCGGCCCCGGGAGGACGTCCCTGTGGCAGCTTGCTGGGGCCGGAGGGCCGTGACCCTAGACACGTAAGGCCCAAGGGCCCCAGGGTGCCCTCCGCCCCGCCCCCAGGATCCGGGCGCCCCCTCTTTTGTCTCTGCCAAGGGCCCCTCGCTCCCTTTCTCTGTGGCTGCGGCGTCCGGGGACCGGGCCACCTCGGGGCCTCCCCCGCCCTGCCCGACCCTGTCCAAGAGTCCACAGCTCCCCGGCTGGTACCCAGGACCCCTCCTCCCCGCGGCTTTTGTTCCTGGGGAGCCGGTGGGGTGGGTGTGGCTGGCTGGCCGCGCAGGGTGGAAGGTCCAGCGATCAGAAGAGGGTGGGGTTGGGAGGCGGGGCGGCGGCTGAACAAAGAGCTGGAAGCGCGTGGGCCGCCCACGCCCGAGGGTCTGGCCGCCACACTGGGCTCAGTTCATCTTCTGTCCACTACGGGGACGGGTCCCCAGGGAGATCGCCCCTGCCCCACCGCTGACATTCTCATCATCCACCCGGCGCAGGAAGCCGAGGCGGCCGCGAGGTCCCCAACCTTGGTGCTGCCGATGCGGGCGAGGGCCCCGCCTGGAGACTGCAGCAGGGGCGGGCGGGGCCGCGCGCGACCCTGACGGCCCACGGCGCGAGTGCGCGGACGCGGCCCCGACACGCCTTCCAACCTTCCATTTCTAGGGAGCCCAAGAAGGAGCTGATCTCTTTGTTACTTTTCGTGTGTGTGTGTGTGTGTGTGTGTGTGTGTGTGTGTGTGTAAGAGAGAGCGCTGGAACCTCCTCCCCGCAATTCCTTGGGCGAAGCTTCCTGTCCCCCCCTCGACCCTTGACGGGTCGTCTGCGAGGTGACGTGACCCCTTTTCATCCTCAGGCCAGAGGGGTCGAATGACCCGGGTTCTCCCTGCGGAGCGCAGCCCGCAGCTGTCGAGTGAGACCCGCCCCTCGCCCCCCAAGTATCAGCAAGCTGTCATCGCCTCCCTTCCCGCTGCGGGCGGAAGGGGGGCTTTTAGCCCAATTCCAGCGCACAAAGAGAGGCAGAGAGAACAAAAGCTCGGCGCCCCTAGACACCCCCAGCTTGGGATGGCGGTCCCCAGATGCGGCTGCCGAAGTCCGGGTGGGGAGGGGCCTGCCGAGGGGCAGAGCGGCGGAAGGTCGCCCACGTGCCCGCCTGCGGGGCTCCAAGGACCGAGTCCCGACTCCGAGTTAGAACCAGTCCTCTCCTGCAGATGCAAAAGCATCCAGGGAAAAGGATGCCCCAAGTCACGCCGCAAGTCAGAGTCAGGGCTCAGGCCCAGCCCTCAGGAAAGGGATCGCGTCCAGGCAGAAAGGGTTGTGGTGGACCCGGGGTGACGGCTCGGGCGGGACCGAACCACGCGGGAAGGAAAGCGCCGGCGCGGTTCGAGCGGGCCGGGGCAGAGCGCCGCCGCCCTCCGGTATCCGCCTCACGCCCCGCGGCTGAGCCCCGCCGGCCCCTGTCTCACCGCCAGGGGTGGACACTCGAGTCCAAGAAGATGTGGGGAAAACGCCCTTTCCCCGGGGTTTCTCTCAGGAACGGGGCTTAGGACGGGGTGAGGCTGGAACTCGTCCCTCGGAAAGCCCGGATGCCCTCGGGGGCGCAGCATTTCGGGCCCCAGCACCGCTTTCCTCTTCTTCCCTTTGCCGGGTACCGTCCCGCGCCCCCGCCTCCACTGAGCTGCCAGCCTCGTTGGCCGCTCCACGCCCCCTCCTCAATTTGGAAGCACGATACTGCGTATCTTACTTTTCACAAGGAGCTGGCTTTGCGTGGCAAGGGTGAGTCTTGAAGGCGGCCAGCCCTCCCCCTGAGGTTTCAGTTCGTCCGCCAACCCTCCTCACCTGTATTGGGTAGCTGCCAGAGAAGAGGCTGGTGAGGGGCTTTCAAAGCAAAAAAAAAAAAATTAATCTCAGTTCCTTCTCCCAGCATCACAGCATTTCTTTTTGCCTGTTTATCACACACAGTTCCTCTCCATCTGGGTCACTGTGTATCAGACGTGAAGGTGTTAGAGCAATATATTTTACCGTCCTTTACATGCTATTAATTTTAATGATGCATTAACATTTCTAAATTGTCCCCTCCCTCGACCATTGTGGAGATAACACTGTAAAATAAAATGCGACCTTTATTTCATGCATAACATTCTGTGGCTGTGGCGAGTAAGATACCCCTTAAGCTACTAAAATTCTATTTGCTCTCACGCTTTTCAGAGTATTTTTAAGGGCAAATTCTCAAGTGATTTTGATTCATCTGTAACACAGAGAGTCATTGGTTAATTAACTGAAGAAGTCTGATTGGGAGGGGGGCATTGCATAGCCGAATGAGTAGTGAATTGTTAAAGCATTATTTTCTTAAACCAAGGTGTGTGCTTTTGCATAGACTGAAATTGCAAGGCTTAGCGCTTTCCGGTTTTCCCACTGCCCGCCTGCATTCACTACTTAACACCCAGCTCGCGGCGCGAGTAGCCTGACAGACTACTCTGCCGCCGAGATGCCCGCGGTTTCCTGGGCAACCGACACTTAGCCAATGAATGAAGAGGAACTGAAAGAAAGCGACTGCAAATCCATCATTATTTCCCTTTTCACTCGTCTCAGTGCGCTCCAGCTAGAAATATTGGAAAGCTACCAGCCCTAACATTTATGTAAAGGAGTCAATGGCCACAGAACCGGGACTAGGAAGGGGTCCAGCCCTACACTGTGACTGGGGGGTGGGGGGCTCCTGGGACCCCCCAGGACGGGGGCTTTCTCAGCTGTCACTGCCCCTGTGGATGGCCCCCTTTCCTCCCCCCATAGGAAGCCAGCCGCTCCCGCAGGGCTGCCCCAGGCCCTCTAATCAAAGGGCCGGGTGGGAGGCTCGGAGCCTCGTCTTCCGCGGCCGTGGGGCCCTGTGGGAGCAGCCGGCCCAGGTAACAAAGGATGGGACCGAGCGGGCGATGCTGAGGCCCGGAGTGCGGGCGGGGGAGGGGGCGGCGACCTTTCCTTTTGTTCCTCCTTCAAGCTGGCGGTTTTCCCATGGCCGGCCTCCGAACTGGGGTGAAAGTGGCCTCAGGCCAGCCTGAGAGCGCTGGGCTCTCCGCGCCGAGCGTTGCCTTCTTTGTCCTGCAGGTCAGCAGACGGAGTCGGACCACGCTCTCCGGACCCCCGCGCCCTCCCCGACACCGTCGGAGCCCCTAAGATTCGCGGGCTGGGGGAGGGCAGGCCAGAGAATGCGGACTCTGTGAATCCTTGGTGAAGGACAGCTCCTGACCAAGCCAGATTGTGCGGAAAAGGCAAGCAGAGGGTAGAAAATACCCTTGAATGGGAGCCTTCCGGAATACTAAGACCGGCAGGTGCAATCCATGAGGTCACAAAGGTAGAAATAAATTTATGAAATGAATGCTGCCCTCAGGAATGCATGGGGGGTGCATTTTAAGTTTCATGCAGTCGCTGTAGTAGAGTGTAATATTAATGTGATTGCGGGGCTGCCTCCCTCCCAGTAGAAACCGGTCCTCCAGCCACTGGGCACATGGAGATCCAGGCAGCTCACCGCTTCTCTTCTAGATCTGCCCCAGAGCTTTGCCTGCCACTTAAATAAAATTAAAACCTGTGTATTCAGATAGACAGAGGCACACAAGTCCACAGAGTATTAGTGACTGTCTACCCTTTGCCTCTGGCATTTGGGTGGCTGGTCACCATTAGCCATTAACCTTTAACCTGGTCATTGACATCTTCACTGCAGAAGCAGGCCACCTTTTAGCAGGGACTCTTGGCTTGACCTGCCCAGCCTTCTTGTCATTGGCCACCGCACATCCATGGTCCATTTTCAAGAAAATAATTCCTCAAGAGAACCTCAGGAAGAATTTCGCTCTTTCCAAGTAATCTCTAGAGAGACAATTTATCAAAACATTTGGTTTCTCACATATACTCAAAAGAACTGAAAGAATTTTGTAGAGATATTTGCACACTTATGTCCACAGCGGCATTATTCACAATAGTCCAAAGTGGAAGCAACCTAAGTGTCCAGTGACAGACGGATGTATTAACACAAATCAAGTGTGGTCCACACACACGCATGAAATGCTGCTGCTGCTGCTGAGTCGCTTCAGTCGTGTCCGACTCTGCGACCCCATAGACGGCAGCCCACCAGGCTCCTCTGTCCCTGGGATTCTCCAGGCAAGAATACTGGAGTGGGTTGCCATTTCCTTCTCCAGCATGGAGTACTACTCAGCCTTTAAAAGGAAGGATGTTTTGACACCAGCTGGAACATGGATGAACCTTGAAGATACTGTGCTTGGTGAAATAAGCCAGTTGTAAGAAGACAAAAATAGTATGATTTAACGTATACAAGGCACCTAGAGTAGTCAAGTTCGCAGAGGCAGAGAGGGTGAGGGCCGGTGCCCAGCGCCTAGGGGAGGGGGGTGGGGAGCGAGTATTTTTTGAGGACAGACTTCCAGTTTTGCAAGATGAAAAGAGTCCTGGAGAGGTCTGTGGTAGTGGCTGTACCACAGTGTGAATGTGCTTAGTGCCTATGAGATGCAATTGTAAAAACGATGGAGAGGGCAGATTTTATGTTTGTGTGCATTTTACCACAATTAAAAATAGCTTATTACTCTCTGTGAAATATATAGAGGCGTTTTTTTCGTCTTGATGCTGATATGGTGCCCCACGTTTCTCAGGGGTGGATGGACAGATGGATAGGTGATCGGCGCAGAGGCAATCAGTGGTGGATGGATAGATGGATAGGTGATCGGCGCAGAGGCAATCAGTGGTGGATGGACAGATGGATAGGTGATCGGCGCAGAGGCAATCAGTGGTGGATGGACAGATGGATAGGTGATCGGCGCAGAGGCAGTAGCCAGGTATTTTAAATACTACTGTCAGTTTCATTGCTTATTGCCCCTTATTTTGCACCAAAGGGTCAGAGGCACCTCAGCACTGACTGGCTGATGGCTCTCCTTGTTAACGTCTCCACCGATGCCCTGTGGTTCAGCCTCTGGCCCAAATTCTTAGCACAGCACTGAGGCCACTCCAACCCAGGTGGTGTACCTTCCAAGTGCTACCCGCCCCCTTCTGCCTCCACAGCGCGCCCCGGGAGACTTGAGCCTGCCCACCCATCTCCTTCTCGGGATGTGTTCTCCAGCCTCTGAGTCTCCGTCTGCTCCCCTGACTGGAGAAGCCTCTCCTCTTCTTTACTGGTGACATTTCCATTGTTCTTCCGGCTGCAACACAACTACCTGGGGCCCTCCCCACCCCCACCCTACCCCCAGCA
>SJXO01000906.1:112178-127615 GCA_006408615.1 Connochaetes taurinus
CCCCAGCAGGTCACCTGGAACAATGAGTTGGTGATGCTCTGCTCCCGGAGGCTTCTTCTCTGGTTAGCGTAGGGCTTACATTTATTACCTAAAAGCAGTGATCACCCTGCTTGTTCATTGTACACCTCTACCCGTTAAAAAAAAAGTTGAGGATACATGCCCAGTATGTATTCAGTCACTTCAGTCGTGTCTGACTCTTTGCAACCCTATGGACTGTAGCCCATCAGGCTCCTCTGTCCATGGGATTTCCCAGGCAAGGATACTGAAGTGGGTGGCCATTCCCTTCTCTAGGAGATCTTCCCGACCCAGGGATCAAACCTGCCCCTTTCATGTCTCCTGCGTTGGCAGGCAGATTCTTTACCGCTAGCACCATCTGGGAAGCCCCCACAAGCCCAACATATTTATTATTTATTTATGCCCAAGGTATTTATCCATAAATTGTGTACATTTATTTTTACAAGCCAGTATCTCGAGGTACCATGTTATCCTGAGTGACATCAGAAGGTAGTCAACATTTCAAATACACCATTGTCTAATGTCTAATTTTATTTTGGCCAACATCTCACCAGACTTGAGCTACTCATGATTTTCTTACCTGTCAATGGGCTTGACTAAGAGCCTGTGGAAGGAGCAGAGTCTAAGCTCTGCCATCTCCTTATTTTTCATGTGTTTGCATCACTAATCTCTTCACTTTGCAGTTTCTTTTCTGTAGTGTTTTAAGCCCAGCTGTGAGGACCAGTGGAGCAAAATCTAGATAACATGGTGGCCAACCCGCCATCGCTTCCTCCTCTCCAGGGAATGATTCGCAACAGGTGACCACAACGCACAGCATCCTGTGAGGCCCCAGCATCACTGGGAACATTAACTATTTAAAACATTAACTATTATATTAATTTCTTAATTTTTGTGGTAGGGCTTCCCGCGTGGCCCAGCGGTAAGGAATGCACCTGCAATGCAGGAGCCACAGGAGAGGCAGGTCCGACCCCGGGGAAGGGCACAGCAACCCACTAGAGGAGTCTCGTCTGGAGCATCCCGTGGACGGAGGAGCTATAGGGAATAAGCATAAATAGGAATCCTCACAGTTTCTTCCCACACTGCAATGGCTGCTTTGCCGGCCCCACCTCCAGACTAGATTTCTGCGTGAGGATGGGGTTCATTCCACTGAGGCCTCTGTTTCCTGCTGGTTTTTGACCCCTTGATTGCAGGAACCATGTCTTATTAGCCTTTATATCTCCCACATTGCTGGAAATTAAGTGCAGGCAAACAATATATATTCCTCTAGTAAATAAAATATCTCGAATATACAGCAACCAGAGAACCTAGCTGTTTCCAACACACGCAGCAGCAGGTTAGAAACAGAAACACACCAGGTCATTTATAAAGGTGGAAAAAATCAGTTATCCAGACTTTTATAAAGCAACAGTCAATGCTCGAACATGACAGAACAATTCCTATAAAAATTTTGAGGAAAATATGCCTTAATATTTGCATGCCCAGTTACATTTACTTTTAATTTTAAAGGTAATAGGTATTTTGGGACATAAAAGGACTGAGGAAATGTAGCTTTTGCGAGTCATTTGGGAAAGAAAAAAAAGAAAAAGAATCTCAGAGAATGTAGAAATAGATCTTGGGAAGGTTGGTTGTTTGACAGCACATGACCTAAAGGATGAAGGTCCCTCTGAACTCAGCCCAGAGACAGACACAGAAGTCCTTCAACTGGTCTTTCATGAAGGATGCTGGAAATGCTTTTCTAAGATGCTGGCCAAGGACCTGAGGCTGCCAGATCGTCATCAAGTTCCCTGAAATTGGAATTATTACCTCCTTACAGGGAATTGGTTATTTGCCAGTGTATTCTGGAAACTTGTGTGCTACAAAGAGTAGAAGATTTCAAATGATGGAACAACAGACGCACAGATGTTTAAAAATGTCCCATGAAAATATAAAATTCTCAACAAACCATAAGATTTTAGGCAGAAGTCAAAGCAACAAAGGCAACGTTAGAAGTCAGGATGCAAAGTAAGAGTGTGCCTGAGGAGGTGAGTGGGCTTTAAGACACACTGTCGGGGGCTTGAAGAGAGGAGCCAGACTGCAGTAGAAAGTCCGTGTCTTACTTAAGTGCCGTGGAAAGAAACAGGACGAGCTACTAGGAAGCCAAAACTCTATGGAAATGTCACATGTTTTATAAGGAATTCTGTAAAAACCCACAGAGGCAGAAAGAAAATTTTTTAAAAGCTGTAATAAAACTAAATTAGTAAAGAAAAGATGAGGTCTAAACTCCATCAGGCTTATGAGGAACATGACCAGTTTTAAGAGGAGTGTGGAGCGGTGATGGAGGAATTAGGAACACTGAGCTCTGTGAACTAACAAAATTATGTAGAAACCCTTAGAAAGATGTGTGAGGCGCCTTGCTCACAGAGAGAAGGAAATCGAAGTTTCGAATCACTGCCATTTGCAGCTGCCACGGAGGCCAGGCCCTGCAGCAACAGTATTTTAAAGAAAGAGGAGGAAGAGGCAGGGTTCACAGACAAACCGCTGCTAAATCCTTTGTTTCCAACGTAAGCTGAGGGCTGAGAGGTCAGTTGGGCATGACATTTGCCCAAAAATTTCTGCTGGACTTGCAGCACAATGCAGAGACCTGCAGAGGAAGTGAAAGCTCGTGGGCGGAAGAAGGAAGACACCCCGAGTGCAGGATGGCAGCAGAGACAGCTCACAAAACCCCAGGCTGTCCCCTGGGGGCGCGTGGCAGCTGGCCCGCTGTGCTCACCGGAGCGGAGGGTGATGTATGCCATCTTGGGACGGAAACCAAGGCAGCCACGCCTGCAGCTTCCCCGCGCTGCTCTGCTCACACCCACAGGACGCAGTACCCACGGCTCTGGATCTCTCTTCTTCAGCGAAGAGACAGGCTCCAGTGATCTGCTGACAGGCCAGGGGGATCAAATGAGGTTTCTGGGACGAAATGTGCCTAGGCCGTGGGCTCCAGGAGCTGTCATCAGTAAATGCAGAGACCTCATCCTCCTGGCAATGATGAATGTCCTGGGTGATGCTGGTCTGAGAACTCGGTCTTTCCGGAGGATGACTGAGGGTGCCCACAGGGTCCGCTTGGACCCCTCCTTGTAGGGGGTAGGCTCTGGGCCTCTTCACTGTCCCCCACCCCTCACTTCCACTGGGCTCCCCTCCAGGCCTGAGGACCCTGCCTCCTCCAAGCATGCTCCGGTGTGGCGGGACGCCCTGCAGAGAGCCCTCCTCCAGACTCCCAGGCCCTCTGCACTCTGCTGTGACCTCGGTGACCTCCCTGCCGTCCTCCCACCCTGGAGCGGGGGACTGTTTGCCGCCACCTTTTGCAAGATTCTGAAATGTCTTCAGGCTCCAGGGCTGAGCCTTGGCGGCCCCCGGGACGGCTCTCAGGCCTCTCCCTGACCCGGCTCATGACGGTGGACGGGCCGCTGGTTGGACTCCACTTCTGTTGTCCTCTTGCACTGCCTCTTGTTTACCCAGATTGAGCCTCAGACAGAGGAGACCCTGCAGATGCAGCTGCCCACCATTACCTGCTTTATTTTGTTACTGTAATCTGAGTAAATTATTTTAAACATTAATGAAAATATGATGAAAATGACCTACCCTTAAAAATATTTGTAAAGTTTAACAATGTTGTCAAGCTACTTTAAGATGGAAAAGAAAAATCCTCGCTGTAATTTGAAGTGCAGGACCTCCCTGATGGCTCAGTGGTAAAGAATTTGCCTGCCAAGCAGGAGCCACGGGAGACTCGAGTTCGACCCCTGGGTCAGCAAGATCCCCTGGAGGACAGCATGGCAAGCCACTCCAGTATCCTTGCCTGGAGAATCCCACGGGCAGAGGAGCCTGAAGGGCTACAGTCCATGGGGTCGCAGAGAGTCGGACAGGACGGAGCGACTAAACAACGAATCTGAAGTGTAGGGAGGTGCTGTCCACCCACCTCTGCATGATAGTGATTCCCTCGGTCAGGAATCCGATGGTCTGGAATGGCCCCAGAGGGCCTGACCCTTTGTCCTAGTCGCTGTCTTCATCCTGGAAACTAAGTGAAATCGGGCGTGTGCCCGAGCGGGGCAGGCCCACTGTCCTCATGATCAGAAGGGCCCAGAGAGAGGGGGTCCTGTCACAGCAGAGGGCAAGAGTGACAAACAGAGCTTGCCTCCCAAAGCTTCCCTGGTCCTGGCCCAGGAGGGCAGAGGAAGGGGCCTGGGGCCTCCCCACGACAGCAGGCTGGGCCCCGCGGCGGGCTCCTCGGGGCCCGTGGAAGTGTTATCTTCCAGCCAGCACACCCTGCGTCATCCTTCAGAGTGGTGTGAGAGGCCACCAAGTTCACCCAGCAAATGTCTGCTGTGTCAGGCGCTGTTCTAGGCCCAGAAAGACAAGCGAACGAATCGGGCGGGACCCCCGCCCTCCTGGAGCTGAGCGGCAGCCCAGGTGGTCAGGTTAGGGAAGCCCCTGGGGTTTTTGATGTTTTTTCCGTCCTCATCTCCTTCCCCTCATTGCTTTTGTTTAGCCGGTTTTTACGCTTCCCCAAACCTTTCTGTTCTCTGCTAAATCGAGCGTGTGGTCAGACAAGTAATTAAGGGCTGCAGAGGCTGGGGTGACGGTGAGTCTGGGCGGCTTTCGGACTAGGTGCCGTCAAGGTGAGTCACGGAGGCGCTCTCGGTCCTGGCGAACCCACCCTCCCATCACTTCCCTCCCTCTGTCTCTTCCTCTCACTCTCTCTGAATGTTTACAGAGTACCTGGTGTGGGAGACAAGTGATTGATTCTGGGGTTTCACTTAAGAAAAAAGCAAACCCTCAGCTTAAATACTGGTGTCTTTAGTAATCACAGGGTCATCACAGAGGTGACCCCCTGCCAAAGGCAGAGAGAGGTGAACCTATGTTCTGTGGCCTCTGTGAGGTCCTCTTTGCTCCAGACCAGCCACCCAGACTGAATTCTCTCTGGGCCCCCACGCGCCCGCCCGGGAAGGGAGCAATGTGGCCCTGGTCTCAGTGAGTGCCTCCAGGAGCCCACGCGGGATTCGAGGGTCCAGGGAGAGGCCTGTTCGGGAAGCGTGTGCAGAGGGGCCGTGGGGCGGGGTGCTGGGGTGCTGAGGGAGGGTAGTTGGGCCTGTGCGCCCTGGAGGATTTCATTTTAGCCACGAGAAGACAGTGATGGAACCGTACCGGTTTACCGCAGTCTCCGTGCCTCTTTAGCAGCAGTGTGGGTTTCCAGAACCCATGGTGCCCTGTAAGGCCGGCAGGTGAGCCCTATTCTCTCTGCCCCGAGCCCCACCTGGCCATGCAGTTTTGAGATGAAAGAGGAGCAGCTGAAGGTGCTGCGGCCTTCCCGGCGTCTGTGCAGGAGGGCGGCGGCCCGCCCCGCGCTGGTCCCGCAGCCTCAGGTCCACCCTGCGGGTCCAGGAGCCTCTGGGCGGCTCGGGAGCGCTCCCCGCCGCCCCCAGCGAACCCCAGGCTGGGGCTGCCGTGCTCTCGCTGCTGTGGTTGGACTGGAAACTGGGCCCTGTGGCAGGGAGGGCTGGGGTACAGGAGGTGTGCAAGCTGACGAGTCAGGAACACAGACGGATGGGGACGTCTTCTGAACCCGGAGCGAGGCCTTAAAGACACTTGCATGGGGAGCCCAGGTCTCTCAGACCAAGTGGGTGAGCAGAGAGCGAAGAACACCCAGTCTGGACTCAAACTGTGCCCTAAATGGAGAAACGGAAGGACGTGGACGCCTCCCTGGGCCCTGCCGCCTCCCCTGTAGGCCTGCTGCGCAGCCGGGCTGGGCGAGTGGCGGGCAGGGGCTGCACAATGCCTCTTCTGGGCCTGGAAGCCGTGGTGGGCTTTTAGCTGCAGCTTCCAGAGAGGAGTGTCCAGAAAGGGGCGACTGACCCAGAGGGGCTCTTGGAAATGAAGTTGATCTGGAAATTTACAGAACTGTGAACCAGGACCTCTGCAGCATCAGTAACAAACAATTCACTGTTCTGGGTTCTCGGAGAGTGTTCCCCGCCCGGGTCCTTGGATTCTTGTTCAATAGAAGTTGATAGGAGGCCAGACAGAAATCCAGGCAAAGCTTCTCTGGGGGCTCGGCAGCACGAAGGAGTCAAGACCAGTAACAGGTGCCCTGGGTGTTCCCTGAGGAGGGTGGGCCGGCCCCTTAAATGGGGTGAGCGTGGGGGCAGACTGGAGAGTGGCTTAGGTGGTCCGCTTGCCCCCCACCCCCACCCCCCCTCCCCGGTGGCGCTGTGTGCAGTTCCTCTCCCCCTGTGTCTGGCTTATCTCACTGAGCACAGTGTCCTCAGGTTCCTCATGCTGTAGCCTGTTGCAGAACTTCCTCCATTTTTAAGGCAGAGTCCCCACTCCGAGTGGGGTCCTAGACGTTCAGATGAGGGTCTCTCATAGAGCCAGGTCGGCCGGGAGAATCCTGTGGACTGTAGCCCTCCCCTTCCGTCTGCGTCAGTGCCTTCTCAGCTCATCTCTCTCCCTGTCTGTGTTCCAGCCTCTGAACCTTCTCTGCCCTGTGTCCCCAGGTGTGTTCTCCAGGCGGACCCCCACTGCTCAACACACTGCACGCTCCCCCAGCCGTGCCCAGGCCTCCCATGGTCCATCTGACTCCCCTCATCCTCCTGCACGCCGCCTCTTCCAGGAGCTCCTCCTGAGGGCTCCATCTGCGCTGGGCGGCCCCACCCAACCCATTGCCTCTAGCCCAGCCCTTACCGTGCTGCAGTGCAGTTATTTGCTTTTCCATTCCTTTCGTTAAAAAGAGCTTGGTCTTCATTTTCTTTGGTTCCCCTGGTGCCTGGTACACAGTTGTCACTCAATAATTTGTAGGATAAACATATGCATGGGTAAGTGAAAAACTGGGAACTCACTTTCCCTATAAACCAGGAAATGTTAGGGGAAGCGCACTGACTGAGACCGCCCACCCTGGCCAGGCACCATAGTAACCATTTGCATGAGTTGTTTCATGACAGGAGATCCTGATAGGGAATATGGAACTAATAAGCCACCACCAACCGGAAGAGTTCGGGAAAGGTCTAAAGGAGACACCGCGTGTCGGTCCACTTCCCGGAATCCCTCTCGCTAGCATCCATCTTGGCTGAGCGATGTGTGCGCCACCAGGAAAGACTCTAAATTAGAATGATGGGGCCAAAGACCACCCGGAAACTAACCCCATCACCTGCAGTTCTCCTGGGTCCCCTTCCCCTCCTGCTCTCCCCCGGGGGCCCTTTCCCAATAGAATCTCTTGCTTTGTCAGCACATATGTCTCTTCGGACAATTCATTTCCGAGTGTTAGACAAAAGCCCAGTTTCGGGCCCTGGAAGGGGTCCCTCTTCCTGCAACAGAACCATCATTAGGACCAATGGACTTAATTATTGCATTTTATGGACGGGGATAAAGAGCTTTTTGGTGGAGATGTGATAAAGGAGCCGTGGAAGGCCTCCTGCTCGCTGAGTCTATCCAGACATGTCTATAAACACCTATACAGACACGGAGACTCCTGGGCTAGTCAAGGATCAGTGCAGAAAGTGCTCAGATCAGAGGGGACGGCTTCAGGACCCTCCTGGTGGGCACTGCACGCCTTCCTGGGCCCCTCGTGGTCTCCATCTCCCGCCCCGGAGAGTAACCAGGTATCGGGCAGCACGGATGCACCTGCGCCCCGCCCTGCGCGCAGGTCCATCCATCCGGGCGCGATGCGCGTGCACGCGGCCGCGCGCCGGAAGCTGAGCCTGGGGGGGTGGAGGGGTGCGGCCCTCCCCGCGCGCCGGGCGGTCGGGCTGGGCAGCCGGGGGCGGGGCGCGCGCTCAAGGGCATCTTTGTGCCCCCAGCCCTCGGGGCGGGCCTGGAGCACAGATGGCCTCGGTAAATGTTTGCCGAGTGAGCCCATGAATGGGCGTTTTGTCGCTGGATCTTTTCATTTTTCCTTTGGCTTGCTCCCCGCTCTCCTTGAAATAACAGCTGCTTTCATGGGCCGCGTCTTTCGTTTTGGGGCCGCTGAACTCCTCCTCAGGGCCGGGAAGAAAACACCAGGAAGGGACCCACCCGGCAGCCACGGTCTGGGCCCTGCAGGTCTACGCTCTGGGAGGGGCTCGGGGGCCGAGGGGCCGGGCTGGCACCCTGGCAGGAAAGGGGCTGTGACGCTGAAGACCAAGACTGAGCTTTGCTCTGCGTCACGTGACCCTTCCCCAGGAGCCGCGCAGTGTTCGGGAGAAGCCGCTTTTGTTCCTCGTCCTCCCTGTCCGCTCCTGGGGGGCGGTCCTCGGCTCCGAGGGCTGCCAGGATTCTGAAGAAGCCTGGGGGGCCGCGCCCGGAGCCTCAACCCGCAGCTGTGTCTCCACTTCCTCCCGCGTCTCCTCGTGTCAGCCACCCCACGGGCTGCCCCGCGCCTTCAGGGGGGCCCTCTCAACAGCGACACACCCACGATGGCCACATGTCCCCACCACAAGGGACCTACCCCATCCGTGAAGCGGGTGCCCCGCTGGGTGTGTGAGTTTGCTCATCTGAAGAGTCACAAAACAGTCACATTGAGAGCGGCATAACTGAAAGGTTAACAGCTGGGGTCGTGGGAAATCCTGAGGTCTGGATGAGAGAGAACAGAAGTCCCCCTGGCTTTGGTGACCCGGGCCGAGTCCCTGCCCACCTTCAGGGCCGTGGCTGGTGTCCGGCCGTGGAAGCCGAGGAGGGATGCGGTGTGGAACAGGCTCCCCGCCCCCAGCCTGTGCACTCCCTGCATCCTGGCTCCCTGGCTGGCATTCGGCGCCCCCTCCCTGGTGATGGGAAAAGAGGCCCCATTGTGTAGGTAGAGGCCCAGCCCTGCCCGCAGTGACCAAGGGTCTTTGGGGTCCCTTGTCCCTCCTTGTTCATTTCCTTGTTTGAAAACTCAAGTCATAACAGTCAGCTCATGGGATCCTTGTGAGGGTCTCCCCCAAGTGGCCGGGCACCTGCCCCCATTGTTAATTATCGGCCCGGTCCCTGTCTGGGGCGGAGAAGGCAATGGCACCCCACTCCAGTACTCTTGCCTGGAAAATTCCATGGACACAGGAGCCTGGTGGGCTGCAGTCCATGGGGTTGCTAAGAGTCCGACATGACTGAGCGACTTCACTTTCACTTTTCACTTTCCTGCATTGGAGAAGGAAATGGCAACCCACTCCAGTGTTCTTGCCTGGAAAATCCCAGGGGCGGGGGAGCCTGGTGGGAGGCTGTCTATGGGGTCCCACAGAGTCGGACACGACTGAAGTGACTTAGCAGCAGCAGCCCTGCCTGGGGCGGGTCAGATGCCATCCTCTAGCCCAGAGCTCAGTGAGTCCTAGAAGCTGCAGGGGTCAGCCGGGTGAGGACACCCAGCCATCGCCCTTGTTGGAATGCCCTTTCCTGCTCTGCTCCACTGAACCCTGGGCTTGTGCCCACCCTTCCCTGGGACTGTGGTTGGGCACCCACGCGGCTGCTCCTCTGGCCAGCCAGACTGGGGGAACCTTTTTATTCATGGTTCCTCCCAGAGAAGGCAGTGGCACCCCACTCCAGCACTCTTGCCTGGAAAATCCCACGGACAGAGGAGCCTGATAGGCTGCAGTCCATGGGGTCATGAAGAGTCGGACACGCCTGAGCGACTTCCCTTTCACTTTTCTCTTGCATGCATTGGAGAAGGAAATGGCAACCCACTCCAGTACTCTTGCCTGGAGAATCCCAGGGACGGGGGAGCCTGGTGGGCTGCCGTCTATGTCTATGGGGTTGCACAGAGTCGGACATGAATGAAGCGACTTAGCAGCAGCAGCATGGTTCGTCCAGAGAACCATGAGAACTGGGGCTCCTGCTGGGCCCAGGGTGGAGGTGAAGTGAGGGGGTCGGCTGGTCCGCAGCAGAGGCTGAGCAGGTTAACCTCTGGGTGGGGTGGGGCTGTGTAGAAGTGTAATTGGTAAAGAAACTGAACAAACATTTTAAAAGCAGTTACAGAAAAATCTCACGGTAGATGGTTCTATCCGTGGTAACAGTGACGGCTCAGCTTGCTTCTGCCTACCTGAAGATTTGTCTTCCTCTGGAGCACACCAGCAGGGTCATCTTGTTTTCCTTTCATGCCCGAGCCTGATGACATCAGAACCTGGGCAGGGCTTTTCTTTTGTGCCAGTGCTAAGGAATGCTCTGGGACAGTTGGTGCCAGCAAAAATATTTTGTCTGCATTCGTGGAGAGAGAGTAGGGGAGCTGGCCTGAGGACCAAGGGAGAGGTGGATGCACTGGGGACGCTAGCCTTTGGGGACTTCAAAGACTGGTGGGGGCTTCCCTGGTAGCTCAGATGGCAACGAATCTACCTGCAATGCAGGAGACTCGGGTTCAGTTCCTCGGTTGGGAAGATCTCTGGAGAAGGAAATAGCAACCCATTCCAGTATTCTTGCCTGGAGAATCCCATGGAGCCCTCCAGGCTCCTCTGTCCATGGTGTTCACAAAGAGTTGGGCATGACTGAGCAACTAACACACACACACACACACACACACACACACACACAAAGGACTGATGGGAAATTAAAATAAGAATAGTTCTGATAGCCCCAAGGAAGATGGACATTTTAGAAGTCTTCCCTGAAAACAGACTCCTCACATTAGGTAATTTTGGTTGGAGAATCTAATCCTCTTATTTTAAAAATGAGGGAAGATGAGAGCTGCTTAAAGGACTCACCCTGCTATTCTGAGAATAGATATCTGGCCAGGGGCTGAGATGAGGGTGGAGGCCGTGGGGTGGGGGAACCATTTAGGTTATTAGTGTCTGCGTCAGATGGGGGCGATGGGCGGAGCCAGCAGGGAGATGCCTGAATGCCTAACAATCAGGGGCCACGTTCTAAACTGGGAGACTGGAGGGACCGGCTTGCCGGGGGACCCCCAGAAAATGAGAGGTTTCTAGGCACATTTGAATGGGAATGCTTGGTGGGTCGCTGACCTTGTAGGGTTGAAGCTCAGGAAGGAGGCTGCCTCCAGGGACACACATTCGGGGGAGGTCGGTGTGGGCTGTGAGCTGGGGTCACCTGGCAGGGAGAGCAGCTCGGGCAGCAAGTGGGCCCTGGAGCTGGGGAGACTGGGACCATCATGACCCAGAACCTGGGGGGACCCTGAGAAGGGGCAGGAGGGAGAAGTCATGCTGGAAGCTGCAGCAGCCGGGGCAGGGGAGAGGCTGTCAGGCTACAGCTCTCACAGCCCCACAGCCGAAGTCTGGTGGCGTCGGTGGGACCCGCTCAGGCGCTGGAAGGCAGCCGGATGGAGTAGGTTCAAGAAGACAAGGGTGAGGAATGGCAGGCATGTTGTGGGGGCCACTCAGAGTCAGTGGGGAGACAGGGGTCTGTTCAAAGATGCGTCTGCACGCCGACAAGAGTCGCCTAGTAGGGAGGGGCAGGTCAAAGATGCAGGAGAGAGGTGCGCCGTGCTGGGTGCTGCCCTGGACGTGAGATGGGGCCCGTGTATGAGGGAGTGGACTCGATCCCAGGATGGAAGTGGGTGGAATGGTTGAGTTGGAGAAGGTTTTTCGGGTTGGGGCGGGGGGAGGGACAGATCTGGGGCAGGGCATGCATTATTGAATACTCTTCGGTTTAGAAATGACTCAAATGGTTTAACCATTTGGGCCACGCCTCCTGACCCGGGGCCCTGGAAAATCCGGACTGCGCTGGTTGTGGTCACTCTTAGAAAATCGTGCCGTTCTGCTGTGGTGACAGAATAGTGGTGCTCATCCAACACTCCATCTGCCCTCCCCCGTCCTGGAGCCCCTCCACGCCCAGCCACAGTGACGGGTGGCTGTCTGCGGTGAGTGGGCTATAAGAGGCTGTGATGCCTCACTTCTGGGTCAGAGCACTGGAAGGCTGGACCCAGCACTGCAGCTGTGACCCGAGGTGGCACCTGGAGCCCAGTACCCCCACACCCCCACCTCCTGCCCCCTTGTCCAAGCTAGAAACACATCGTGAGCTGAAGACAAGAGTTGGTTCCATCACAGCGCTGCTGTTTAGGGTTAAAACATTACCATCATGTAACCTGGTCTACTACTAACCTGGCATATAGCAGAGTTTGGGTTTGACTTTGGAGTAAAGGCCCAAGGATCTCATGAGGGACTCTGGTGATGCTGCTGACATCCTGGATGTTCTTGTGACTCACTGACTGTGCCGTGACCACGCCGCACACGTGCCTGGGCGCAGCTGCATCTCCAGGTGGGGTCCATCACGAACCTGGGACTCACCTTTCCTCACCTGGGAGGAAGCTGATGGGTGTCCTCTCCATGGGCGGTTCTCTTATCCATCACCTAAAGCCTGTAGTGCTTGGTTCCTAATGAAATTAACACTCACACCAGACCGAGGCTCACAACCCAGACGGGTGGCAGAGAGAGGAGAGGGATGAGTCGGCCCATCCCCTCTTCAAGCCCACAGCTGGCAGGCTGATCTTGCCTGAAGCCTCCTGCTGCCAACTTTGCATCTGGGGGCCGTGGGCAGCCTGGGAACTGGGACCTGCTCTTTCACCTGAGTGTTCCAAAGTTGCACAGTTTAGAGAAAAGACTGACCGTGAGTGAGGATAGGATCCAGGCTCTTCGCTCTGCACGGGGCCCGCCTCCTTCCCACCTGCCACCCCGCGGCCCCCTGCAGAATTACAGGCTCCTGCCTGTCCTGGAGTGGAAGGATCCTGTTACCCGTCTGCATGCTTATCTGATCTTCACAGGACACTAGCCCTGGAAGGCACCTTGCTGCTGCTGCTAAGTCGCTTCAGGAAGGGGCCGTGGAGGTGACCTAAGCCAGTGTTTTCATTTCCAGCTAAGGTAACAGAGGCCCAGGGCAGGGACACAGTGCTAGAGAGAGCTGGGCCAGGTCCCTGGCTGTTCCTCCAGCTCCCTCACTCCCCCACCATTCAGTCCATCTTCCCTGTGCCTCTGACGTGCAGGGCCCTGCCAGCTACTTCCCCCAAGGTGATGGGCCCCTGGAGCTGCCCTGAGGAGCTTCCTGAGAAGGAAGGTGGGCAGGAAAAAGGCCATTGTGCCAATGATTGCTCTGTGCGAAGTAAAAAGGCAGGCCAGGAGAGGCTCCCCACCGGGCAGAGTCCTCGAACCTCCGAACCTCCGGACCGGGGGTTTCTCCTGCAGGGAAGTCAGGGAGGGCGGGGGAGCACAGGGCAGGCGGTGGGGGTGAGGTGGGCCTCCTTGGGGAGCTCAGTGTCTGCAGAGCATCACTCTGGAATGAAAATGGCCCCCGCAGTTGTTCTGCGCTGAGCCGAAATGGCCTGGCCTTTCCGCAGCTGCTTCTGTCAGTCACTGGGTGTGGGCTGCCTGGGGAGGGGGTGCAGACCCCGAAGGAGCCCACAGTGGGAGGCTGTCTGCTCTGGGCAGTTCCAGCAGCTGGGACAGCCAGTCCTTTCTTGAAGGGGGTCTGGGCGGCACATCTCAGAGGCCACCACAGTGTTAGCAGAACTGACATGGTTGATGGGGTGGGTTCCTAAGGACATGCAGGAGGGCAGGGTCAGAGCACAGAGGGAAGCATCAACCTCGGACACAGGGAGGGGGCATCTCTGCTTAATGAGGGGGAGAAGGAGGTAAGAATGAGGCCACCGGAAGGTATGGGTTTGAGTAGAGGGACAAGGCCTTGGGGAAATTGAGCCTGACAACCTCGATTTTCTTTCTAAATGCAGAAGCTGGGTCATCTGCTGAACTTGGGCTGGGTGGGGTTAGGGCCTGAGAGGAAGCGTCCTCGAGGCAAATGAGAGGGTGCAATCCTGGGGCCCGCAGGGGAGTGTGTTAAGGGACAGCTGCTGATGGGGTGGCTAGAGGTTGTAAGCCTGCCTGCTGGGTCATGTGACTTCCCTGGTGGTTATCTGAGCCCAGTGGGAGGAACAGAGAGGAGCACAATCCCACCTGTGCTGGGGCTGGACTGGGGAGGAGGCAGGGAACAGGGGGTTAGCTAGTTGCCTTAGGTTCACAGACAGCTCTTCAGGATTCTTTAGAGAGAGAAACTCTTGATTTGAAAATGGCGTTTGTCTTCTAAGGGGACGAGGCATTAAGAGGGTATCAGGAGTTAATGTGGGGTGACATCACCTGCTGTGTCAGTCCAGTTTGTTGATTTATTTTTCATGGGTCACACTTCCGGTACTTTGTTGTGAAATCTTGGTCTGATTAAAGGTCACAGACTTTCTCCTGTGTCTTCTGCAAGTCCGACAGCTTTAGGTTTCCCGTTTACGTCTCTGAACCATTTTGACTTCGCTTTGTGTATGATGTAATGTATAAGCTGAAGTTCATTAATAATTAAGGAAATGCAAGTTAAACTTACATTGAGATACTCCTTAGGATGGCTAAATGAAACAGACTGGGAACATACAGTGGTACAGTCACTGTGGAAACAGCCTGTCAGGTTCTCAAGAGGTTACACATGGTACAACCATTCTGCTCCAGGTCTTTAACTACAAGAAATGAAAGCGCATGTTCATACAGAGACTTACTTGTTCACACGTGTTTGCAGCAGCTTGACGGCAATATTCCCAAACCGAAAACCGCCCAAGTGGACACCACCACATGACAGCTAAACACGCAGCGATGTGTCCAGCCAGCAGAACCCTGATCACCACTGACATGCAACAACCTGCGCGAATCTCAAAATAACTGTGAGGAGAGAAAAGGCAGACAAAACACTGTACACACTGTACGTTCCATTTACATAAAACTCTAGAAAACGCAAACTACTCTGTGACTGAGTGCGGCTCAGTGTCTCAGGTGGGGGTCAGGAAGCGTTCCCAGGGGCTTGAGGAAGCCTCTGGGGGTGATGGACATGTACCCTCTTGATTGTGGTGATGATTTTATGAGTTACACGTGTTACAGCTTCAGTTTGTATACTTTGATCAGTGCAGTTACTGTAGTTTCCTAATAAAGCTGTTAATCTATTATAATATTGACCTGAAAATTATAAATTGAATCATTAATTAGCGAACAAACTTTTTAACAATACTTTCTTAACTGTCAGTTTAATTTAGACCTATTAGAGATTTAAAAGGAAGAACTGATAACTCTATCCTTAAACCCAAGTTAGTTGCAACAGAATCTGACAAGAATGGGCGCTGCGTGCTTTTTACTACAAAGACATTCTCTCAACACACTGCAGGGTCCCTGTGTCAACTCTGAGGGTCCCAGAGTGACTCAAGTCAAGCTCCCCAGCACGGCTGACAGTGGCCCCCGTCCCCGTCTCTGAGGCAGACGGGGAGCCTGAGTCTCGGGCTGAACCGTTAGCCGAGGCCCACGCTTGTACAGAGGTCAGCTCTGCGGTCTCGGACCAAAGGCGCGCCAGCCCACGCCCGTAACTCAGTCCACGCAGCTCTCCTTTTGAGAGCTCCCCCAACATCGCTGCCATTCTCATGGGCCTCCTGCAGTGACGGGGCTGCTGGCAGCAGGAGGGTTTTAGAAAGCGAAACCCAGCTCGCGGGACACAGGCGGCCGCGCTGAGCG
>SJXO01000906.1:131188-164192 GCA_006408615.1 Connochaetes taurinus
GGGGGTACAGCTGAGCTTGGTTTTCACGGTTGGAGCCACTCCCATCTGCCCTGGGTGGTTCTGTAGAAAGGGGCTCAGACGTGTATTCAGCGTCCAATTGAAAACCACACCCGTGTGTGTGCGTGTGTGTACACCTGCACATATGTTCATGTAGGAGTGTCAGCACCTCTGGGAGGAGGGTGGTGGGGTTGGGGGAGAGGGTCGTACTGAGAGACCTTTATATTTTAAATCTGTGGATGTCATCTGTGGTTTGAAGACGCGAAACAGCCAGCCTGTGTGTAGCGCAGGGGCTCGCAGACACCGGGGTCCGTGAACAGACTCGGGGGCTGGGGGTGCGCCTCGCTGGGTCCTGGCGCCGCGGCTCTCAAAGCTGCTCTTCCAGACGACGGGCGGCTCCGGCAGCTGGTCTCTTTCGCAGCAGTTGCCCATGATGTTGTCGGAGTCAGAGCTTTCTTCGCTCTCATAAAGCCTGCCTTTCCCAGGCCTTTCTCCGCTGTGGGCAGGCGTGGGGTCACACGCGTCCCTGTGGTCTCTCTCTTCCAGCCAGGAAGACCAGCAAGCAGGTCTTCGTCAGCTATAACCTTCCGAACACCAGCAGCAGCTTCGAGTTGCTGGTGGAAAACCGGATCAAGGAGGAAATGCGGGCCTTTCCGGAGAAGTTCTAGCAGAGAGACTCGGGCACCGGGGCGCCTGAATAAACGGCCGGATCCACCGCGGCGCAGGTCCACAAGTGCCTGTTTGTGTTTAAAGGGCCGGCCTCCTCCCTCCTGTCGCCGGGGTGGGTCCCGGGAGGGGGGCTCCAGCAAGATGTGTGAGGATGGGGGGCCGCCCGGTCCCAGAGAGGGCATGGGCCATGACTGTCAGGCCCTCCTGCCGGCTCCATCCCCGGGGTCTCGCTCCGCTGGGCCCTGTCCCCTCACCTGGTGGGTGAGAACCATCTCACCGGGCTGGGTTATCGCCAGAAATGCTCTGCCAACCCTGGGTGCTGGGGTCCCTAGGACCTGGGTCCTGGGCTTACCTGCTTCGCTGAACAGATCCCAGCGCCAGCCCCTCCGCATGCTTCCGCCAGCCCGTCTTTCCACGTGTCTGCTCTCTCTTCCACGCCCTGGGCCCCTCCTGCCCACGTCCCCTCATGCCCACGTCTTAATCCTCGGCCTTTTCCCGCTGCTCGTGGTGGCGTCAGTCTCTCTGGGACACATGCTGGTCTCCGGAAGTCAGAGTTCCTGGGTCGGTGGTTCCCCTTGGCTTCCAGTCGCGTGCCTGGGGAGTTTTTACAGCTTCCTCCCCAGAGTCGGGCGGCCCCCGCTTTGTGGGGCTAGAGAGTGCCCCGTGTGCTGCCAGCACAGGACTCTGACGCTTGGGGTGCACGTGGGCCTCTTCTGTCTCAGGAGGCGGTGGAGCGGGACCCCGGAGCTCGTTTCATGTGGTGGCAGGTGTCGTGTCAGGCCGGTGCCCACAGCTGAGCTGGGACAGCCGGGATGAAAGGCCCTTCCAGGGACCGGGTCCCGGGCCAAGCCACTAACCTGCCAGCCGTGGCCGGTAACGGCTTGGTATGGCGGGCATCTCTCTGGGCGGAGTAGGTAACAAAATCAGGGCTATGGAGAAGAGAGTTTGGTATAAATACTTTATTAAAGAAATATTGCTTTCTTGTTAAAAAAAACACTACATTAAAGAGAGCTCTGGGTGCTGTCTTCCCTGACAGTCACAGTGTGAGAATCGTTCCCTCCTCGGGAGGCTCCAGGCCCCGGGTGAGGTCAGCAGGACGTCCACACGAGAGGGGCGAGCTCGGAAACCTGCCGCCCCCTCCTCGGGGGTCTGAGGGCAGCACTCAGCACGCGGTGGGCGGTCATCCTGCCCTGCCTCCGCCTAGCCGGGAGCACCCCCATCCCGGGGCAGGGCAGGGGCTGGGGTCACACAGGCGCTGAGGCAGAGACATAGTGAGACCTGAACCAACAGAGTTGATTCCTTGTGGCCAGTGGTCGTGAAATGCCCTGCGGGGGTCCCGCTGGATGAGGTAGGGAAGACATTCCAGAGGAGGTTTGTTAATGGGGCAACGTCTTTATTTCTGTACATTTACATACATCCCCCCCGGGGTACAACAGCCGTGACGGCATGCAGGCAGCATGGAAGGCCGGGTCAGGGCTGGGCGCAGCTCTGTGCTGCCAGCAGGCACTCCAGGGGTCCCGTCCACTCGCAGGCTGCACGGGTCCCGCCCAGGAGCCTCCGGGTCGGGGCGGCGGGGCATGGAGGGCCCCCCAGCAAGGCCGGCGCGCTGCGTCCCCCCGGCCCGGGGCTGCATGCTGGCCAGGGTCCCCTCGGTCTTGTGGCCCTTCGGCACCCTTGTTTGGCTCTAGGAAGTGGTACCTGGGGCAGCACTTCCGCTGCGAGGCCTCATTCTTGCTGTTCTGTGGTCAGACCAGCTCACCAGCCCCTTCCCCCAGTTGCAAGTGATTAGGCTCTTAGAAAATGAGACATTTAAACTCTTTTACCTTTGTTTTGGGTGCTAATATGCGGGATATTGGGTGAGTTGTTACTGGTTTCTGGAAAAGAACAGAAAGCAGAAGGGTCGCTTGTGTGCCTGACTTGTTGGAACGGGGTCCTGGCTTCCTGGAGTCGGGATGGGGGTGTGCAGGTTGGCACTGGAGGCGGCGCTGGGCGGCGCTGTCTCCTGGGCAGCGGGCGTTCAGGTGCCTGAGCAGCATCTCCCTGCTGAGTGCAGAGGACATGGGCGGGGGTCCACGTGTGACCAGGGCCTGGCCAAGCAAGCGGGGCCCTGCTGCCTTGCCCACGCGGAGGGGGTCTCGGGGGCTTGGCCCGCGGGAGGCTTTTCTGCTTTGGCCCTGCTTCTCAGCTGTCGCTCAAGGAACCCAAGCCTGCGCTGCCACAGGCCTCCGCTGGGCAGTACCGCCCTCACACCTGCAGGAGCCCAGCCTCAGCCAGCTTCTTCTCCAGTCCAGCAGCCGGGCCTGACCGTGACAGGACAGTGCTGACCCCACAGGCCCAGCGTCTACCGCGGTCACCTAAGACGGACAGTCTGGGAGTGGTGTGTGGGGACACCCTGCAGCCTCACACGTTCCCTAGAGGTCTACACTGCCAGTGGGAGGCCACGGCCTCACACGTTCCCTAGAGGTCTGCACCGCCAGCGGGAGGCCACAGCCTCACGCGTTCCCTAGAGCTCTACCCTCCAGCGGGAGGCCACGCAGGGCCTGGGGCTGCTGTCACAGGCGCAGGCACACCTGGCGGGTGGGGCCCGGGGACCCCGCTTGCTGTCCCAGCCCCTGCACTGTGGGCCTGTCCTGAACCCGGGGGCCCTGTGCCCAGCACGCGAGAAGGGCTGAGGCACCTCCCAGTTTGGCACTCGAGCTGTGCAGTAGACAGACAGGCCTGGAGGTGAAGGTGAGTGTGACCCGCCCCTGGAAACAGAACAGAAGTGACTTGAGAGACAGGAGGGGCTGGAACACAGGCCTGAGAGTTTGCTTGCTTCCCCACAAAGTTCTCCTGAGCCCGTGGCCCCTGCTGGGGTTGGCCAGCCTGTAGGGGTGCAGTGGGGGGCAGGGGGAAGACACAGGCTGGAGGGTCAGGCGGGGAGCGTGGGGCTTGTGCCCACCTCTCCCTGGCCGTGAGGGCTGTGCCACCGTGGGCTGAAAGTTGACTTGCTGCTTCGCGCAGACCCAGGGCCATGCTCTGCCTGGAAGAACAGCCCACGGCAAAGACGTGCCCCAGAGCTGGGGGCTGGGCCTTCCAGAGCAGCACAGGCTGCCCCCAGACGGGTGCCAGAGCTGCGGCAAGACAGTGCCCGCCTGGCGGGCGAGGGTAGCTTCTTGGCCTCCCCTGCGCTGCTTCTGAAACAGCCGCAGATGGGAGCCGAGGGCTTAACCTGGGCGGGCGGGAGGCCGAGGCGAGGAACGCGATGCGCGCCTTAGCACAGTGGGCCGGGGCCGGGGCCAGCTCCGGTGGGTTATTGCTTCTCTCGCTCAGCCTCGATGTCCTCCGAGGCTGTGGTCAGGCCCTGGCCCAGGCTCGCTCCTGGCCAGGGGAAGCAGAGGGCACGGCCGGTCCCCCGCAGGCTCCCCGGGGCCTCCAGGCTGGTGGTTTCCGTGCGGTGTTAGTTCAGGCAGGAGCCGGTATTCAAGTCGTGCTGCAGAAACGCTGACTTCGAGGTGGTGCGGCGCGGGGGGCCTTTCCTGCGGAGCCGCACCGGAGGAGGGCCACAGCACTGACTCGTGGAGGCGAGGCGCTGGCTGCTGGGGAGTGGAGCGGGCAGGCCTGCGCGGGAAGACCTTGGCGATGCCACTTCTCATCATTTACAACTTCGGGTGAAACGGTGATGCTTTTCCCCTCAAAGAGCTTCTGGGTCAAGTATAAAAGGATGATCTCCAAGTAGAGACGAAGCTGGTTTTAATGAGATTGTGAGCTGCTTTTCCTTAACACAGAGCGGAAGTTCTTCCCTTACAGAAAAGACCTTTACACACCATCACAGAGACTTTAGCAAAACCCTAACCATTCACATCTCAGTCTGAGGAAAGTGCAGCCGTGGGAATGCTCGGGGGCGGGGGGACCCCCCGGGAGCCGGGCTGCGCGGTCCCTGCGCGCGCACGCGTGTCCTTCCCGAGGAGGGGGCTCCGTTTTGAGATCAGTGAAGGGAAGGGAATAAAGTGCTTCTTGTAAAAATGACCAAAATAAATACAAACATTTCATGGCAGAAAAGAAAGTCTCTGAAGGGTCGTCTGCTAGGTCTGCTCCCCCAGACGCGGGCGCTCCTCGAGAGTTTTGCAGCGTCCCCCCCCACCTCGGGTCCGCAGCCTCCGCGGAGCGGGGTCTCCCACGGCCGCGCCCCGCTACATGGGCCGCCCGCCGTTGGCCGTGGCGCCGTCAGGCAGCCCGTCGCCGGCGGCAGCCGCGTCGTGCAGCCCCGAGTAGTCCTTGAGCTCGGCGTGGGTGGGCAGCAGCGGCTGCTCGCCGCGCCGCGGCGGCAGGAGAGGCTGGCGCGTGTAGTGCTCGCCGTCGGGGATGCTCTCGGGCAGGCTCTGGCCGCGGCTCTCGGGCAGCAGCAGGAGGCAGATGATGCAGATGAGCGTGCAGCACGCGAAGAGGACGTGGTGCAGGAAGGAGCCCTTCTGGTTGTGCAGCTCGATGATGGGCGCCGTCAGCGTCCCGAAGCCCGCGCCGGCCAGCACCAGCCCCAGCCCGCCGCACCTGCGGGCACACGGGTCAGCGGGTGAGCCGTCAGCATGCCGAGGCCCACGCCCGCCAGCGCCAGCCCCAGCCCGCCGCACCTGCGGGCGCCCGGGTCAGCGGGGCGGCCGGGCTGCACCCTCGCCCTGTCCCGTCCTGCGTCCCCCTCCCCCAGCCCCCCGGCAGCCCAGGCTGCCTCTCCGTCCACTTTCAAAGGTGACTCTATAATAAATACCAGCGTAAGGGGGAAAACCAGCCTCACTTGCCGTACATGATACAGGGTGTCAGGAAACCAAGTGTTACTAGCTCACACTGCGTGGAGAGGCTTGCTCTTGGCTTAGAAGAGAGGAGGGTGTCCACGGATTAATGAAGGCATTAAAAGCACATCAAGAGGAAAGCTGCCAAGACAGCGGAGCATAAAGACCCTGCGCTTACCTCCTCTCACGGGCCCACCAGAATCACAGCTGTCTGCGGAACAACTGTTGATGAAAAGGACCAGAAACTGCCAAACTGATCCACAACTAAAGGCGTAAAGAGGGAGCCACGACAAGATGGGGAGGAGGACCAGACGCACAGCATAAAGCCTCATGGTGCCCACCGGACCGCCGACCCACACGCTGGGAATACATTGCAGAGGATCTCCCGCAGAAGTGAGTTCTGAGCCCCAAGTCGGGCTCCCCAGCTTGGGGGTCCGGCACCAAGAAGAAACACACCTCAACACAATAAAGGCCATATGTGACAAACCCAGGCTGCCCGGTGGCGCACTGGTGAAGACTCTGCCTGCTAGTGCAGGAGACGCAGGTCTGATTCGCCTCCAGGGAAGATCCCCCAGAGGACAAGATGGCAACCCCACTCCAGTATTCTTGCCTGGGAAATCCCGTGGACAGAGGAGCCTGGGGGACTACAGTCCATGGAGTCACAAAGAGTTGGACACGACTTAGTGACTGAGCCAGAGCATGATCACAGACCCACAGCTAACATACTCGATGGTGAAAAGCTAAAAAGCGTTTCCTCTGTGATCAGGAACGTGAACAAGGTGCGCACTCTCGCCATTTTTACACAGTGTAGTTTTGAATGAAAGTCCTAGCCACAGCAATCAGAGAAGAAGAATCCAAACTGGAAAGAAGTAAAACTGTCACTGTTTGCAGATGACATGATACTATACATAGAAAATCCTAAAGATGCCACCAGAAAGCTGCAGGAGCTCATCCGTGAATTCTGTAAAACTGCAAGATAAAAAATTAATAAACAAGTCTGTTGCATTTCTGTACAGTAACAAGAGACTCTCAGTGAGAGAAATTAAGGAAACAATCTCATTTGCCATCACATCAAAGGGAGTAAAAGGAATCCACCTACCTAAGGAGGCGAAAGACTTGTACTCTGAAAGCTATGATGCCGATGAAAGAAATAGAAGATGACAAAAACAAATGGAAATAGACACTGTTTTTGGATTGGAAGAATTAATGTTCTTAACATCACCACCACACAAGGCAATCTACAGATTCAGTGCAGTCCTTATCAGAATACCCGTGACATTTCCCACAGAACTACAACAAATATTTTAGAAACCTACAGAAACACAGAAGACCTCTAATAGCCAACCAACCTTGAGGAAGAAGCGCAGAGCTGGAGGCAGCGAGCTCCCTGACCCCAGCCGACACTACAAAGCTGCAGTAACCAGAGCGGCGTGCTGCCGGCCCAGAGGCAGAACAGAAAGCCCGGAAACAAACCCAGAGCCTCATGGCCAGTTAGCCTGTGACAGAGGAGGCAGGAACGCGCAGTGGGGAAGAGACAGTCAAGGATTCTCTTCTGGAACGCCCACAGCAGACACTGTGCTTTGTGAACAGCGGGACGCTGTGGATCGGATCACCCTGGTCCTCAGCAGGAGGGCCGCTGGCCGAGTGAACGCAGCAGAGTGGCATGCTGACCCTGGAAGTGTTGCGACTGAGCCCCTGAAGATGGATGAGCAAGAGCCTGAAACAACCGTTTGGTCCTCACGAGTCTGGTCACGCCAGGGAGCCGCAGGGCGCTGTGGGGCCGTATGCAGTGCTGGGGATAAAGTGCATGTTTTTCGGGCTTTTGATACCAGTGAGCCGTCATTTTCTCCAAAACCACCTGGGTGACCTTCCCGTGTCTGAGTCTGGGTGGTGCTGGGGAGGTGGGCACACAGCCCCCAGGGGAGTCCTGTCCTGGGCAAGGAGCTGGGCTCCCATCAGAGTCCAGGAGAACTTGTCGTGGTAAGGTGTCAGGTTAGTGTGCGTGCACGCCAAGTCGCTTCAGGCGTGTCTGACTCTTTGCGACCCCATGATTGTAGCCCACCAGGCTCCTCTCTCCATGGAATTCTCCAGGCCAGAATACTGGAGTGGGTAGACTTTCCCTTCTCCACGGGATCTTCCCAAACCAGGGACTCAACCCAGGTCTCCCACATTGCAGGTGGATTCTTTATCACTTGAGCTGCCTCTGGCAGGCGGGTTCTTTACCGCTAGCGCCACCTATTTGATTTGCGGTAGAACTTTGGACTCGTTTTTAAAAAGTGCCTCTGTGTCTACAAACGCATACATAAAAAATGCAGCACACGTGTGCCTGCGTCTGTACCGTGCAATACGTCTTTACGTACTTTTTCCCACAAAAGCCACTTTCTGTTGATTTCCTATCAAGGATCCCTTGAAATTAGTAAGATTGGGAACAGCTGTGACAGAATCTGGTATTCCATTTTTGGCACTTGTGTTTCAGAAATCTCAGTTCAGAGAATGGGGTGATTATTACCATGGTTGGTTCTGAGGCTCTACCCAGCCCCGCGAATGTTTCTGCTTTTCTCCAGCTTGTCACAAGAGGGCAGCACCTGCCAATGTTTAGACAGTAGATTTACAGAGAAAGGAGGACCCAGGTTCAATGTGCACTGGCTATCTGGTTTACTAGTGATGATGTGACGGTGAAGTGATAGTCGCTCAGCCGTGCCTGACTCTGCGGCCCTAAGGACTGTAGCCTGCCAGGCTCCTCTGTCCATGGACGTCTCCAGGCAAGAATACTGGAGTGGGTAGCCTTTCCCTTCTCCAGGGGAATTTCCCCAGCCAGGGATCAAATCCAGATCTGCATTGCAAGCAAATTCTTGACCATTTGAGCCAAAGGGCCCTTATTTTTTACTAGTAATAACACCTAAGTTACTTTAACGATAGAAAGGTAGGTATGCAGGCAGATTTCTTAGAAGTAGCAAGCTTGAACTAAGTATTCTGGGATCTTTGGGGAAAAAAAAGAATAAAGAAAAAGAAAAAAAGAATCTTCAAATTATCCAGCATCTTGAACACAGAAAACAAACCTGTTTTTCGCTTCCTCCATTGTGTTACTTATTTTCACTGCCTTTCTGTGAAGTCAGAGATGAACAAATATTTCTGCCAATCTCTGCGTAAGTATCACTGCCAGAAACACTCAGGCAGGAATCACTGATAACACCACGTCCCTGGGATCAGACCCTCCGCGTGCACTCTGTCCCCACCCGTCCCTGTAGATGAGGCCATCAGGATGAGTCTCTCTGGGGCAGAGGTGAGCTCCGCCCACGTGCGGCAAAGGGCCCGAGTCTTGGGTCAGCCCCCGGGGGGAGCCTGTGCTACACACATTTATATACAACGTAAGCGGCCGCCCCGTGTCTCATCACATGCAGGCCGTCTTTGTCCCTCCCTGGTGTCCACTCCAGAGGTGCACCTGGAGCAGGGACGCGGCGGGTTCCGTCCGGCAGGGGCGGTGGCCGGGGAGGAGCCGGTCTGCGAGGAGGAGGGTGGGGTGAGCTCAGACGGAGGCAGGGGGCAGCCAGGCCCCGGCGCCCCGAGAGCCTGAGGAGGTATCGGCAGTGACGCCGCTCATCTCCTCCGGTGAAGGAAACACAAGCAAAGACAAACAGGACCTAATCAAACTGCCTGAAGTTAACGGTTTTGCACAGCAACGGAAACCGTCAACAACGTGAAACGCCAGCCCACTGAATGGGAGAAAGTATTTGCAAGTGGTGCGACCGATAAGGAGTTACCATCCAAAACATGCCAACAGCTGGTACCGCTGAACATCAGAGACTCAAGACCCCGACCGAGACGGCGCAGAACTGAACACGCGTGTTTCCCAAGAGGACGGGCAGATGGCGACAGGCACAGGGAAGGACGCTCCGCGTCCCGGCCATCAGGGAAAACGGGTCAGAACCACAGCGAGGCGCCGCTTCACACCCGTCCAGACGGCCACCGTCGAAAAGAGCACAACCCCCCACGTCGCCGAGGACGTGGAGAGGAGAACCTCTGCGCGCTGCCGGTGGGAGCGCCGAGCGCGGCAGCCACCCCGGAAACCACGAGGGAGGAGGGTTCTCAGCAGACGAACCCTGGAGCCGCCACATGGTCCAGACCCCACTTCTGGGCCCAAGGGAAACCAAAAGCACCAAGACCAGACATGCTGCTCCGTGTTCCGAGCGGCATTATTCACAGCAGCCAAAACACAGAAGCGCCCCAAGTGTCCACGGACAGATCAAGAAGACGCAGCATACACATGCGATGGAATGTCAGCCGTGAAAAAGAACAAGACTGCCACCTGCAACGTGGACAGACCTGGAGAGTGTTATGCTAAGGGAAATAAGTCCGAGAAAGACAAATACTGTATGGTACCACTTATAGGTGGAATCTAAAAATAACAACGAGCTAGGGACTATAACAGAAAGGAGACAGACTCACAGACACGGAGAAGACTAGTTAGTGGTTCCTGGTGGGGGGAGAGCGCGGAGGGGCATGACAGGGTTGGGGGTAAGAGGCACAAGCCAGCCGGAGTAAAATAAGCCACGAGGAGGTATTGTACAGCACGTGGAACAGAGCCAGTACTTTATAATTTACTTTTAAATTAATATATATGGTGACCTCCACTGAGTCACTGTGTGGTGCGCCTGAAACTCACACTGTGTGTGGACTGTCCATAAAGAAAAGCCCCACAGCCAGGCCCTGGTGCGCAGGCAGCCAGGAAATGTTGGGAGCTAAAGCGGCTTGTCCCCGCCCCCAGCGCCTGCCTCCTCCCTGTCCAGTTTGAGGGTGCCTGCCCGCAGCTTGCAGGTGACACGGGGCCTGTCACACCAAAGCCACCGCCACCTCTTCACCGGCCAGATCCCCCAGTCCTGCCGAAGCCCGAGGGGCGGGGCGCGCGGCGCCCGAGAGGCCCCTGCGCACCTGGAGGCCCTCGAGCACACCTGCCGAGGACGTGCCCGCTGGCGCCCCGAGCCGTCTGTTTGCTGCTCGATAGGCCTGACCTTCGCTGCTGTGCTTGTTCAGAGGGTGTGTTTGTAACAGTGGTGAACAAAAGGCTAGTTCTATACCAGCAAACACGAAGCTCGCAGGCCCGAGCGGCCCCTCCCCGCTGCTCCGGGGTTCACCTGCGAGATGGGGGGGCAGGAAGCCCGTTTCCTCCCAGCAGCTCTGGGACTGGCCTCCGAGGGGACACGCCAGGAAGGGCCGGGGCACGAGGTGTCGGGCGGGGAGCGTCCTCACCAGAAGACCCCCGACCTCACCTCCTTCCTCTGCAACTACAAACACATCACCCATGGGTAAGCTGTCTGTCGGGTAAGCTGACCCCGAGAACATTAACTGAATTTCCGTCCCCAATAATCTTGCCAGCGCTGCTTCCAAGGAAAAGGATGACTCCGATTCCTTCCGTTCAGCTTGTTCAGCAGAACCCAACCGTTATGAGTGCGGTCTGCCGACCGCCAGGGTGGAGGGTGGCCCACTCCGGAGGGACAACCACACAGGTCTGACTGCACGCTTCTGCCTCTGCAGGAGCCCCCCTACTGGGCGCCTTCGTGAAGGGGGGACGTTTAACCCGCAGAGAGACACAGAGGGCTGCTGTCTGCCTGGGCACTCTGCAGAGTCCCGCCTGAAATAAGCTCCTGGCATCGTATTCCAGGATGGGGCAGCCTTCAGGCTTGGCGCGCGTGTGAGAACCCAGAAGGAGGAAGCAGAGTAATGTCCGCGGAGATGTCCGCGGACCTGCCTGCCTCCGCCCAGAGCCCAGGGGCAAGACAGTCCGTCCCGGGCACCCTGCCTTGAACGGGATTGGCCTCGCGTGTCTCCCACATGGGAAAGGGAGGCTGGCAGGGTATTGCGTGCTGGCGGCCTGGGCTCTATCTCATGGCCGAATAACTGCCACACTCATAATTACATTTAACAAAGTGCTCAGAAGGTTAATGACATTCACACACCAAGTTCAGGAGCTCGACTGAAAGTCACCACTTCACTGAACCCAAGTGACACCCTTGACAGCAGGACACCCTTCCGTGTCACTATAACCTCAGCACCGAAGCCTGTGCACGCGCCCCCCCTCCCCCCAAGGAAAGGGCAGGTACCCCCGCCTTTTCAGAAAACAGCCCGCCACTCAGTCTTTGCACGCGGCCTCTGCCGGGCAGGCACACGGGGGTGGGGTGGTTCCCAACAAGTATTTGTCAGACAAATCAGTGACGTAACCGGCTGGGCTTTCTCTCTATGAGGCCTTTCTTTGGACTAGAGACACCGGCTTTTCAGCCAGCAGAAAACCAAGGCCCTTTCTACTCTCCTTTCTGAGACCAGCTTTTCACTGAATCCTAGGAGAGTGGGCAGCACTTGGTGAGGCTGAAGCACAGGCATATATCCAGGGACCCCGACAACCCTGCTTTACCAGGTCCTTTTGTGTGGCTTGTACCTCCAAATCCCCGCTCCCCATCCCTCCAGCCGCCTGGACGGACCAGGCTTCAGTTCTCCCCTGATTCGGNTTTCACTGAATCCTAGGAGAGTGGGCAGCACTTGGTGAGGCTGAAGCACAGGCATATATCCAGGGACCCCGACAACCCTGCTTTACCAGGTCCTTTTGTGTGGCTTGTACCTCCAAATCCCCGCTCCCCATCCCTCCAGCCGCCTGGACGGACCAGGCTTCAGTTCTCCCCTGATTCGGGGATCCCTGGGGGTCAGGGTAGAACAGCAGTCCATCCCAAGTGGACGCCCAGTGCAGGCCGCACCTTGTCCAGAGACCCGGGCTAGAGCTGGTGGGTCGTTCACCAGCTTTGGCAGGCAGCGCCCACCGCAACCCCAGTGTGCTTGGAAGACCCCCGTGACTGCCCCGTGGGCGGCCCACACGCACCTGATAACCGTGGGGGTGATCTCTGCACAGAAGAACACGCTGAGGCTCCCCACCGCGTGGGAGGCGAACATGCCCACGATGGAGAAGGCGATGGAGAACTTGTCCTTGACGCTGTCGCTCATTCCTGAGGGCCTGATGGCCGTCTCCCCTCCTCCCCTCTGCCCGGGGTGAGGTGCAGACCAGGAGACGAGCAGCGAGTCCAGGCGTGGGAGGTCAGAGCCCTGCTGGCAGGTTCCCCCGAGGCCCCGGGGGTCTGGAGAGTGGGGCCCAGGCTGGCTCTACTGGAAGCTGAGCACGGGAGCGACTGGCATGGACGGAGGCTGGGGGTTCTCCCTGGCCCAGGGGCTGCCCCCCCCACGTCAGGTCTTCAGGGTCAGCCCCAGAGAGTGGTCTTGGCTATGGAGAGCGTGGCCAGCCTGGCCTCAGGCATGACCAAGACGAGGGACAGGAGCCCCAAGCTTGATTTAGGGGAACAGAAACTCAGATAACCCTGAGAGAGGAACCAGGCGCCTGGAGGGAACCTGCCGGACCAAGTCAGGCATCTTGGCCGTGGCTCGGGGTCTGACCTCACACCCGGGTGGCATCAGGAGCGGGGCGGCAGGCAAGCTGCTGGGGTCGGACGTGGGGCGCAGCCCGGTCCCCGCGAGGATGGTCGGGAGCCCCGGGAACTCGGCTCGGTAGGCCAGGCTCGTGCGGGCGTGCGCACAGCCGTGTCTCGGCCAGGGCAGCGGGCTCACGGGGGTCACATGCGGGGTGGGCAGTTTCCCTTGGCAGCAGCCAGCCAGGCCTCCAGCGCTCTGGGGCCGCATCCCTGAGGCTCTGCATCCCAGCAGGCATGGCTGGGCTGGACCATGCTGCCAGCTACTGCCAGGGGAAGAGGCGAGGGCAGCGTGCAAGCCGGGTGCAAACGGGAGGGGGCAGCCAGGCTTTCTAGAGGCAGGAGGGACAGAGGACAAGTGGATACGTGTGGTGTCCAACCTACGGCCAACTTCAGCTGCAACTCTTGGGGCGAAAGGGGTGGGGAGAGAGAGGAAAGGGAAACCACAGGTCCGTGAGTCGCTCTGAAAATGCCCTTCCGGTGCAATAAAAAGACAGTGTCGCCGCGCACGCCCGGGGCTCACCTGAGTCTGGATGCTGGCTGTATTTCCCGATCACTGGGCCGCGGAACCGCAGTGGACGTGGATGAAGGCAGGCAGAGAGGGGAGAAAGAGCAGGTCAGGGCGGCCGTTACGACCTTGTGTGTCCAGGTGCAGCGGGGCGGCCTCTCTGCCTGCCTGCCTGCCAGGCCCACGTGGGCAGCACGGCTGACGCGGCCAGAGAGCGGGAGGGACATGGTGCGGACATGGGCGAGGGCCCAGGGCCTCCGGGTGGGCGTTCCACCAAACGGAGCCCCTCCTGTTCAGCAGGGAGGTCGGGGGCCCCTCTGGCCCTGAGGGGCCTGAGGGGGGTGCGGCTCTGAGAGGAGGGGTCCAGGCGCAGCACCCCTCACCCCCTCAAACCTAAGGGTGACTCTCACTGTGTCCAAAGCCGCTCAGGTCCCTGCCGTCTGTGCTGTGGTACGAAGCTCAGGTTAGACCAGACGGAATCATTGTGCTCTCGAAGCCTGGTCCCCTGGGCGCCCCGGCTCAGGGACCGAGGGGGCAGCTGTGAGCCTGGGCTGCCTCTTGCCTGCATATCCACCCAACCCAGGGGTGCCGAGGAAGGCTCCCCCAAGGGCAACTCGGGAGGCCTCAGCAGAGGACGGACCCCACGTGGCCACAGCTGAAAATAAGGCCAGTCTCCCGGCAAGGTGCTGAACGCACGCAGACTTGCCCAGGCCAGAAAACTGAGTCCGACACCGCGCTGGACTGAGTCCCGAACTGCTCCTGAGTCCAACACTGGCTGTTCTAGAGTTCAGTTTGCACAGGAAGGCTGAGGAAGTCCTCAGTGTTTTCCTTCTCTTCCTTCTCTCCTGGACACGTGCTCCCGCCTGGACGTCACACAGACCTGGGGCACTAGCAGGCACTGGCTTTCTCGGTGGCTCTGGCCCAACTCCGACACCTCAGGAGGGAGGGGCGGCCATCAGAGGCATCTGGTCGCTGTGGCACCCGAGTCCGTCAGGGGGACCGTCCTGGGTGGAGGGGGCTCGGGTGCCTGGCTCCTGCCTTGCTCCGGGTGGTCAGACACCCTGGGCCTCGTCCCCGTGTAGGAGCGGCTTCAGTTCACTGGGAGCCGCACTGAGCTTGACTCTTAGAGCCGAATGGGCTACACAGATGGTCTAGCTTTTCTTTACATTATTTTTAACACTTACTGAGAAGTTCTCTGGCCCCAAGAGCAGCTAATAAACTTGGGAACACAAACTGAAAAGCAGTATCCCAGGGCAAGGGCATCCCCAAGTATTTGTCTTTCCCTTGATTTCACACGAGAGAAAAGTCCTTTGTTCCTTCTCAGGTGATGATGGATCACAAAGGGACAGTGTGGCCACCAGGGGGTCATGTCCACCAGGACTGCAGAGGCCTGGGGTGCCCGGGAGGCTCGGGGTCAGAGTGGGATGAGGAGAAACCCTTGGAGGCTTGGGGTCAGGGTGGGAGGAGGGGAGACCCCGCGAGGCCCGGGGTCAGGGCAGAAGAGACCCCACACCCTTGGGGCAGTGGCCGAGCGTTCTAAGGGAAGCTCATCCCACAGCCGCTCAGTGCAGGGGTTCTGGGAGGACAGTGGGGCCCCTGGGCACCCCCACTGCCCCCGGCCCGGCCCACTCACGGTTGAGCAGCCCGAGCTGCAGGAGCGAGGCCAGGGCAGTGAGGATCATGAAGAGCAGCAGGCCGCCCCGGCGGCCCAGGACGCGCACCGCCAGGCACATGGCCAGGCAGGACGCCAGGGCGATGCCGGCCGCCGCGTAGTAGTCGGCGTAGAAGTCCTCGAGCAGCGGCACCTTCACCTCGTGGCCCATCATGCTGCGGGCGAAGCAGTGGTGGATCCCGAAGCCGGTCAGCCTGCGGGCACACGGCGCGTGGGCCAGGCGGTCCCGGGGGCGGCGCGCCCCGCGTTCCCGAGGCTGCGGGTCTGCGCAGCCCCCACCGACGACGGGGGCGAACTGAGGCATCAAGAGGAGAGTGGCTTCCGCCAAGGCAGGGAGGGCCTGGCTCTCGGGGAAGAACGCTGACTTTGCAGGTGCAGCTGCCACGGGGCTGCAGGGAAGCAGGCCTTTTCCAGAGCTGGCAGGATGCACGAAGCAGCCTCCCAAGTGGGCTCTGTCTGCAGGGGCTGCTGGGGGCCCTGAGGCCCGCTTAGGCTCGGGCAGGGGTTCTCCTCCTTGCGAAGTCTGATTGGAGATGCATGCACTGCCCTGGTCCCCAGACCACCCCTGTGGGCACAACAAGCTGGGCAGGTACAGTGGCTGCATCTTAGAAAGAAAGTGACCAAATGGACAAGGAGATCAAACCAGTCCATCCTAAAGGAGATCAGTCCTGAATGTTCATTGGAAGGACTGATGCTGAAGCTAAAACTCCAATACTTTGGCCACCTGACATGAATAGCTGACTCACTGGAAAAGACTCTGATGCTGGGAAAGATGGAAGGCAGGAGAAGGGGACGACAGAGGATGAGACGGTTGGATGGCATCACCGACTCAATGGACATGAGTCTGAGCAAGCTCAGGGAGATAAGTGATGGATAGGGAGGCCTGGCGTGCTGCAGTCCATGGGGTTGTAGAGTCAGACACGACTGAGTGACTGAACACCCACAACGACACCCTTTCCAGGGGCCAGAAAAGGGAAAGGAGACTTAAATTAAGCAAGCAGGACTGCTGGAGCTGGGGCAGTGAGTGGAGACTGACGTGCACGGACCAGAGGCGGCTGGGGGACCTGAGGGGCGGGCAGCCCTGGTGGGGTCCTGGGCAGCCCTGGTGGGGCTGTCGGGTCCAGGCTGCAGCTGGGCTGCCCACAGCACAGCCATGCGGTTTCCCAGCAGTGACACGGTCAGGGGATGTGGGACGTTACAACGGGGAGACTGATGGGGAGGTTTCAGCATTCTGTCTCTGCAACTTTAGCATAAACCTGGGATGAATCCTAAACAACTGAACTAAAAATAAAGCCCGTGGTGGGGTGCGAAGGCCTGGGGGAAGCGGGGTCGCCTCTGGAGGGGCCTGGGAGTGGCAGCCTTCTCGCGAGATGGGGTCTTGGGGGTGTGTTCCCCTCCTATACGACCCTGGCACGCCCTGCCTCCTCCCTGCCATCCCACGGGAGAGGGTCACCAACTCACTAGTGACCGCTGGGGGGAAAAACAGGCTGCTAAACCACAAGGGCTTAGGAGATTTTCTCTTTTGAAAATGTTTGGGGACTTCCCTGGTGGCCCAGTGATTAGGAATCTGCCTTCCAACGCAGGGGACGTGGGTTCGATCCCTGGTTGGGGAACCAAGAGCCCACAAGCTACAGGGCAATGATGCCAGCGTCCCACAGCTGCTGAAACCCCCGCACTGCACGGGAGACCCAGTGCAGCCAAAAAAGAAAAAAGTCCAGATCAGCATCACCAACTGGGGCCCGCAAGGCAGAAGGGGGACCGCTCCTGCATCCGAGGGATACCAGCCCCTCTGTCTCCAGAACCTCCTTCCTTCTCACTGTTCAGGCCCAGACTGGAGGCCTGTGCCCCAGCCAGAACAGTGGGCTGTCCAGCCGTCCGGCCACAGACCCTCCTGAGGTCCTCCTGACCTTTATCATCTCCTCTGCAGAAACAGGCTCGTTAGGGTTACAGACACACTTTCCCCATGGTGAAACCCTAGAAGACTTTTAAAGATCATGGAAATGTGCTCCTAACACATAACACTGATCCAACGATACGAGTATCCTCACTATTGTAAAACTGCTCATGAACCTGCCATCACGGCCACATCTGCTCACCATGGAAATCTTCCAAGAAAAACTAAACGTCCACTAGCACAGCTGTATGCTGCTAAGTCGCTTCAGTCGTGTCTGACTCTGTGCAACCCCATAGACGGCAGCCCACCAGGCTCCCCTTGTCCCCGGGATTCTCCAGGCAAGAACACTGGAGTGGGCTGCCACTTCCTTCTCCAATGCACGAAAGTGAAAAGTGAAAGTGAAGTTGGTCAGTCGTGTCTGACTCTTAGCGATCCCATGGACTGCAGCCCACCAGGCTCCTCCGTCCATGGGATTTTCCAGGCAAGAGTACTGGAGTGGGTTGCATTGCCTTCTCCGAGCACAGCAGTATAGATTAAAATTTTTTTTGTATTTTTGTACTGTAGCCCAAACTGAATTCCTGATACTTTCTAGTATATGAAATAGAGGTTGTTAAGAAGCTGTAGCAATTGTAATTACGACCTGAGTTGTTTTTTTTTTTTTTCCTAAGCATTAAACTCTGGAGCCCAAGTTGACTGTGGTCTGCAGAGGTAGCTGCATTATTCTGGGTGGAAACACATTGACCCATCAGGGCTGCTGGCATCTTGCGCCTCCCTGTCCTCTCACAGCAACGCAGAACTTCCCAGGTCTGCTCTGGTGAGGCCCTCGGGATGGACACTGGAGGCCATTCGGTCTCTCCAGAACTCTCGGGACTCCCTGAGGTCCTCACGTGGGGGAACAGGAGGAGTGACAAGGGGCGCCAAGAGCAGACTCTGAGTACCGGCGAGTCGACGGGGAGATGCCTCCCCTCTCCCTGCGCCTCTTCCAACCTCTTGGAGCCAGAATCAAGATTCCAAGACAAAAGCCAAGTCGAGCCTCTGGGGCTCCAGGCCTCCCCTGCTCCGCCCGCACCCGCCTCTGCCCTGCTCTCTGCGATGGGCCACTGGGGAGCTGGCCCTGGCCGGGCAGGTGACAGCTGTCCTCACTTGGGGGGTGAGGGGCCTGACGGAACCCCAGCTCTCACCCTCGGGCTGAGGCTTCCTGCTCTGTGCCTCGGCTTCCCGTCTGGTGAAGGGACAGGTTAATGACCAGACAGGAGACGCCGTGGGGCTGCCTGGCCCCCAGGGTGCAGTGGCCTCCCTGGCCCCGGGCTCTGCCGACCCAGACCGTCCTGGCTTCACCCCACCCAGCGCAGGGACTCCTTCCTGGGCCTGGGGTACCCCCGCTGACCCCTGAGGCTGACCCCTGAGGTGGCCTCTCTGCCTGTGAGGCTCCGCGGCCTGAGGACCCCGCAGGAGCAGGAAGCTCATGCACAGAGTCAGAGGCGGAGCGCTGGGGGCAGGGAGGGGGCCTGACCCGGGACCTGCTCCTCACCTGGGGTCCAAGACAGACAAGGCAGAGCGAGGCACACGGGGCTGGGTCTACGCTCCGTTACCGAGCAGGGCTCAGGCAAAGCCCTCTTGGCCTGATGCGGGGGCCCTTGAACCTCAGAGCCTCACCCGTCCGACCTGGGCCAGGCGCTGCCCTCGGCGGCAGGCTGCCCAGAGAGGGCCTGCTGCAGGGGGACAGCGGGCCGCCCGACTGGCTCAGGAGGGAACGCCGCCAGTGGGGAGCTCTGCCCCAGCCCCAGCCTCTTGGGGCCCCTTTTCCAGAGGTAGAGGGGGATGATCTGACCGACAGAACAGGTTCTGAGGCGGGTCAAACGCCTGGCGGGGGTGGAGTCAGGGTGGGAGAGAGCCGGGAGGAGCCTGGATTAGGTGCTGGGGAGGAGCGTCCACGCAGGCAGGGCCGGGGGCTGGGTCTGGAGCCCGGACACCCGCCGTCCCCCAGCTTTGCCCAGGTGCTGCCGCGGAGTGAGACCCAGGGGCGGGGATAGCTGCGGGCCCCGGAACCCAGCACCACCCAACTCCCCGGCAGGGAAGCGGGAGGAAGGCTGAGCACCGCCTTCCAAAAACAGGAGGGAAATGAATCCGTGCAACGAGGATGCAGACAAGTTCCTCCCAGACAGGTTCTAACCCGGAGGCAGCAGAGGAGGCGACATAAGTGGGGAAATGCCAGAAACAAGGCGCTTGACTTAAGAGTGCTGACGTGCTAATGGACGGGCTTGGGCGAGACTGGGGACGAGGGCCGGACCATCCGCAAGGAGCAGACGCGGCCCGAGAGGCGCGCGGTCCACCCGGCTCTCCCCTTCTCCTGCAGCCCCACCAAAGCCGCTGCCGCTGGGCTTACAGGGTCCGCGTCCCAGCGCTACTGCTCCCTAGCTGGGTGACCCCTGGCGAGATGCTCATCCTCTCTGTGCCTCGGTCCCCTCACCTGCGAACGGGGACAGTTACAGCGCCCTGCACAGAGCTGCTGTGAGAGGCTCAGCACACGCCAGTCACTTCTGGCGCTTACTGAACCCACAGTGTTCAGGGTTCGTTCCAAGATCTACTGGATCAGAGCTCCGGGTGCCGCGAGGGGCCCAGGAGTCTGGGCTCCAACACCTCCTGGTGACGCCATGGGTCTGGTCCAGCTTGTGCTGATGTTCCTGATAAACAGGAATTCTACAGATCTGAACTTTCCTAATTCTTCCGATGCCCAGTCGATGGGTCCTGACTGATACTGATACAACGGGGTATCTGTCTGAAGCTCCTGCTTGGGAGAGATGGTGGGAGGGCCAGGACCACCCCCAGGCCAGCGTCTCTGGCCGTGACTGCTGGCACCACACCCTGAAGGCTGAGTGCCAGGAGCCAGCTGAGCCCTCGAGCTTCCCTCGAGGAGCAGGGGCACGTGAGGTCACGCCTCTCTTTGGACTTGGACCTGATCACGTTCCTCGTCGAGCTGGGGACCAACCATCACAGGAAGTGAGACCCCGGATGGGGCCACTGAGCTGGGGACCGACCATCACAGGAAGTGAGACCCCGGATGGGGCCACTGAGCTGGGGACCGACCATCACAGGAAGTGAGACCCCGGATGGGGCCACTGAGCTGGGGACCGACCATCACAGGAAGTGAGACCCCGGATGGGGCCACTGAGCTGGGGACCGACCATCACAGGAAGTGAGACCCCGGATGGGGCCACTGAGCTGGGGACTGACCATCACAGGAAGTGAGACCCTGGATGGGGCCACTGCCTGGCACAGCGGGGCCCTCACAGGCACCAGGGGCATGTTGTGGGGTGACTCCCTGTCCTGGAGGGGTGGCTGGCGGGTCCCCCACACCTGATGGGGCCCTGGGGCTGAAGGGAAGACGTGCTCACCAGGCATGATGCCTTTGATGTCACTCTCGGGATTCAGGTGGTTCTTCTGCGCGAAGTGCAGGATCAGCTTCTTTGCCGACTCGAACTGGTGGGTGGCCATGAGCCACCTCAGGGATTCAGGGAAGACCCTGCAGAGAGACGGCGCGCGGGTGAGGGGGTCTTTGCATCGCTTGGGGTGAGAAGACTCTCTGTCAGGGGCTGGGAGCGTCCAGGCAGGTCTGTCTGGGTTTCTGTCCGTGACTGTGGAGGCCAGTGGGGGCTCGGGATTCATGTAGTACCACCGGCTGAGAGAAGACTGTGGCCTTGGATGTTCCAGGTTTAAAAAATACGGCAGAAAGGAGCAGTATCCTCCCAGCTGTGTCAAGAAACCCATGTAGACTGTTGAGCACAACCCTGCGTGTCTAAAGCCCGTTCCAGCAACTCACTGACTGCTTTCGTGACAGTTTGTCTCAAAAGAGGGGCTTCCCTGGTGGCTCAGACAGTAAAGAATGCAGGAGCTTGGGTTCCATCCCTGGTCGGGAAGATCCCCTGGAGGAGGAAATGGCCACCTACTCCAGCATTCTTGCCTGGGAAATCCCATGGATAGATCTGTTTCAAAATACAAATGTTCATAGAATGATTTTAAGTTTAAAAAAATGCCCCCATTCTAGCAACCTGACAGGCACTTTCCTGGGCCTCACCTGCAGAACTATTTTCATCTTGTTGCTAATACCTGGGACTGCTCCCTGAGAGGATGGTTTTCAAGGGTTATTGGCAACAGACTCCTTGCTAGTTTGTGTTTAGGATGAAATCTGATGAGGATTCCCAGTGGGAGAAAAAAAAAAAAAAAACACCCGAAGTCGTGTCTTATTATCAATGCATTTTGTAATTTTACATTTATAATGATATTTGCAAGTCGGCCGAAGAGAACAGTGTGCCTGTTTGGAGCAGGGTCAGCTTGCTTATTCTGTAAAAGCTCAGTCAATATTTTAGACTTTGCTGCAGGCCGCGAGGTCTCTTCATAAACCACTCACTGCCATGTGCCCAGGGGCGGGCTGTGTCCCCCAGGACTTGCCTCTGAGGCTGGCGGTGCCCCTGGGTGGGAGACGGGGACGACAGCACAGCCCCTGCGTCCCGCGCTCCGGTGTCACCGCGTCCCCTGTCGCTTGCAGGGTGTCGGGGAAGCGTGACCGATGCTGATAAGCAGTTATCTTTGCTGCTGCCCGGCACCTGCCCTGCCAGCTCTGGGGAGCCTCCAGTTAAGAGTAAGCCAGAAGCTGGAAAAGCTGTCAGTGTCGAATTTTTATTTCAAAGTCACACCAGTCATGATGTAACAGCTGTCACCCCCTTGCCTGTTTGAACAAAAATCAAATTTCTAAGTGTTCACAATGTATTCTGCAGAAAGAGCTGACGTCAGCGGTACATTGGGTACACTGGGCTGATCTCTGAATGTTAATCTGAGCTCAGAGACTGGGTCGTCACCAAGAGTCAGAGGCCCCCCTCCCACGGAGCTGCAGGAGGGCCCTCCCCAGGGAGGCATGGTTCAAGCTGGAAGCTGGGCTCAATGAGCCCCATGTCTTTTCCCCTGGGAGCCCCTCAGAAAGCTGATAACACAGGTTTTAAACTGGAGGTACAGATCTTTTTAAAAAAAAAACAATAAAAGTTAATGTTTTACTGGCCTCTACTTTTTACAAATTAACTTTGAATAATGTATGTCAAACAAAGAGAAACACTCAGAATCATATTATATAGACATTAACATCTTGCCATATTTTATCAGAGCTTTTCTTTGTAATGAAATAACCTAACACAAATGCTCACCCTTATAGCTCTCAGTGCCCTCTGCCATCCATCTTTCTGATTTATTTGAGTTTAGTGTCACACTCTCATTTCTTGAGAGAGACACACAGATCATTAACTTTAATTCTTCTCTTCTAATATGTGCATTTTGGAATTCAAAATTCCACCTACCATTTTAGCTACACTTTACAATTTTTGATAAGGAGTTCTTGCTGAGATTTGATTCTAAATATTTCGTGATTCTCTCAGGATTTTTCCTTACCTACGACAAACCTTGTATATATTTTACTAATGTAAATGTTGCATATATATGTATACAAAAACATACGTATACACGTTACATATATATATATATATTTACAAACACACAGGGTTTGAGAGGAGGGTAGTGGTAGAGTTGCAATCTTGTTTCATTGATTTTCAATTTTTAAAAATCATTTTGAGAGAACAGTCTGTGTTCCTGCAAGCTGGCACAACCAGAACCCTGGACCCAAGAGGAGAGATGGAGAAGAGAGGCAGGGCCCAGGGAGGGGGGCCCCTGAGGTTATGGGGGAGCAGTGGCCCTCAGACCAGAATGAATCCAAGTAAAGAAACTGCTCTCCCAGGAGGCCTGGGCGCCGGTGACAGGCGGACTCTGTCAGCCGCACGACCCATCTCCAGCGGCAGACAGCACTGCGATCCACCCCCCACACCTGCGTCTACACTCACTAGGCATCCTGCCCCCCGTTTCCCATGAGTTTAAGCCTTTCAAGCTCATTCTGTGGAAGTAACATTCTCCCTACTGCACAGACGGGAAGACTCAGGTGAACAAAGTTCAGTGGCATTGTCCAGCTTCCGCGGCATTAAAGGCAGAGCTGGATCAGAGCCCAGGCACTCGGACCCAGGACCCGCGTCCAGGACCTCGGGGTCACAGCAAAGATGCCCAGTCCGAGTGCGGGGATGCAGGCAGACACTGGTCCAGCGACGCTCCCTCAGGCCCTCCAGATACTGCGGGGCCCCCCAGCCCCGGTGTTTCAATCTGCTGCGGTCATAAAGGACTCGCTGAGCTGTCTGCCTGTGAGAAAGCCCAGGACGGCCGCTGCAGCCTGGGTGATGTGCGGTGCGGCCACATTATGGGAACTTAATGAAATGTCTCCCAACAAGTACATAACGGAATAACACCATGGAAATTAAAAAGCCGGCCAGCGGCCCAGAGTCTGGCAGGAATATCCCTCATTTTCAACAAAAAGGAAAGGGCGTGGTGGGCGGCTGGAGCCCACGTCTGCTGCGGGCCTCAGGCGTGGGACCGACACTGGAACGGCAGCCGCCCCGGTGGTCCTGCCCGGAGGCCGCGGGCAGAGGAGCCTGGTGGCTCCAGTCCCTGGGGTCACAGATGAGTCAGGCAGGACTGAGGCACTGAGCAAGAGGCAAGTCAGACTCACGGTCTGTTCTGCATCTCCGTCACCCGAAACACCCCTCAGAAATTAAAACTTCATACTGTGATCCTTTCATAATACGGTGACGCTGACATTTTCTTAACGTTTAACAATAAAACCAAGTACTGCTTCTATCCCACTGGATACCACACAGGTTGCCTTCCTGCCCATCCATGTAACACCTGGTCCTGGCAAGGGTCTACATCTAAAGCTTGTCCCTCTTCAAATCACTGAACTGGAACATTGGCGCACAAAACAAGTATGGAAGTAAGGCTGATTGCTGACGCTCTGCAAAATTAATTCTGTCCTCGAGTTGTTCAGTCTGTGATTCCGAGGCACTCAGTGTGGGTGACGTGCCTGCTAGTGACACACTGCTGAGGTACATCACCACACTCACGGGATAAACGTGAGCCGAACACGATCAATCCCGGGGGAAAACACGTAAACCAGTGACGCCTTACGGGGAGGGCCTTCGATCAAACAGGTTAGAGGGAAGCACAGGTGAGGATGGAGGAGCAGAGCCGTGAAAGGCTTTGAGGATGAAGTTTCCCTGAACATGGCTGAGAAAAGGGTCGTAGATGGTTATTCTAAGGGTGCTCTGATTTAAAGAGGTGATTCTAGCTCTGGAGTATTACCAAGCATCACACGTATGACATTCTGGAAAGGCTCTCAAAATGAAAAAAAAAAAAAAATCAAAGACTAGAATTGAATGAAACACCAGTTGGAAGGATATTCTAAGTCTCTGAGTCAAAGCTCTTATAAAAATATACACTTGGCTCCAGTAGGTAAGCTTTCACCTGAATTTTTTTTTTTTTTAACTTTCGTTCTGTTTGGTATTGAAAAAATTAGGTAAGGAGGCTCAGTTCAGGGTAGAGCAAATGGATATGAATTAACTCTTCAAAAAAATAAAAGTTAAGTTCATGATTTGAGTTAAATTTAGTAAATTAGGGAGAAGGGACAAGTACAAAATTAAAGAAAATTTGGCTCTCAGGATGGTTAAACCCCAGAGTCTCCCTAAGGCAAATGAACCCTTCCTGTAAATTTCTGTGGAATAAGGAATTCTTTCATAATTAAATTGCATCCCAGAGCTGATAGGTTACATAAATTTGAAACGCAGCACCTTTATTGGTTTTCAACATGATGTACACGTAAGCTCCAGAATTCTTCCACTACGGCAAAACTGTGGGGGAGATTTATCAGCAGGCCCAGGCTCATAGACCAGTTTTGTGACCTTGGGTAAGTCACCTCACCCCCAGGCCTCTGCTTCCCCATCTGTGGAATGGGGTGGGGGTGTGTCGTGACACCAAGGCTCCCCTGGCCCCAACATTCTAATTCATTTCAAGGGGGCTTGTGGCGACTGTTTCCTCTTTCTGGAAGTTAAAAATGGTGCTGCTCATCCAGTGCACGGAACAGATACTCCAACGCTGCTTTAGGTTCTGCCAGGACGGGTGGAGTTAGCCCCTAAGACGCCTTTGCAGCTGGCCTTTTAAAGGTTCGGCAGCTCTGAATGGACCACAGCGCGGAATAGCTGGGATACAATTAAAACGTTCCTCAGTTCCCGCTCAAGACAGGGGTTACTTGGAATTCATCTGGCCCATTTCCTCCACTTCCTTGGACTCCCTTCTTTCGGCTCCTTTTGCTAATTGATTCACACGAAAGGTGATCAGGCCGCAGAAAGTGATAGATACGTGGGCACTCAAACGTAATACTGCAGGGGAATTAGTCTGGCATTTTTACCAACAATAAAAGTAAAACGTGGTGCTGAGAAACGCCCTGAGGAGGTGAGTGGGCAGAAAGAGCAGAGCCTCTGTGCGCTTCTTTTTCTAACTGGAATTCCATCGGTTCCTCTGAACAAGCCGCCTGTTACAGGGAGCCTCAGGGAGCCCACGGGGAGTGGCCCCTCGTCCCGCGGCCTGTGGCTGCAGTCTCGAACCCCTCGGGATGATCATCGAGGCCACAAACGGAACCTCGATGGCTCGCCGTGACCGCAGACCCGGCTCCGGGAGGCGGCCTGTCGTGGCACACCTCGGCCGACCCCAAAGGGACAGCCACAGGACCGAGGAGGCCTCCCATTTCCTGCCAGGACCCACCCTCATGTGGGGCTGTTGTGGGCTTTGCCGGAGGGCCTTCAGCGACCGAAGGAGGCTGGGACCCGGCCACTCGATCCGCCCAGGGACTCTTGCCAGCTGCCAGCCAGGCAGGCACTTAGCCGCTCTCCCTGCACACCTGTCACCAGAAGGCCACTTCCCTAATTTCTGCTGGCCGCCAACAGCTCCACCCTGCCACTCCTACAACACACAACACAACACACATGTACCTGCATAATGCAAACATGCACACACGCACACATGTACACACGCACGCACGCACACATGCACGCACACTGCCTGAGCTTGGCCCAGGCTCCGAGATTCTCAAGCTGGTCTGAAGCGACCCCTGGCTTCCCCGTGGTGGAATACTGGAGCACAGGCCAGGCACTGGGCCATGGTGTGGCTCCGGGGTCAGCACCGCTGGCCTTTGGAAACAAGGCCAGACCCTGCGGTGGTGCCTCGCTTTGGACTGGCAGCTTCTCTCCACATCTATTTGGAAACGTTTCAGTTGACTGCAGGGGTTCCTATTATTTTACATAATCTCTGCCTACTCAGAAGGCAAAAATGGGGCTGCCTCTAGCCTGAGGGCTCCTGAAAATTCCACCCATCAGCAAATCCCCCAAACCCCAATTTAGATAGCATTCTGATTTGTTCATCAGGTGCTTACGACTGACATCTGGCTACCGCTTTTGTGTCTGTGTTTGCCTTTGTCAGTATTACCTAATCTTTCTCATCCAGATAATTTATAGACAACCAGGATTTCATGGGGCTTCCCTGGTGGCTCAGACGATAAAGAATCTGCCTGCAATGTGGGAGACCTAGGTTTGATCCCTGGGTTGGGAAGATTCACTGGAGAGAGGAACGGCTGCCCACTGCGGTATTCCGACCTGGAAAATTCCATGGACTGTATAGTCCATGGGGTTGCAAAGAGTCGGACACGACTGAGTGACTTTCACGTACATACATAGGATCTGATGGGCTTTCCAGGTGGCACAGTGGTAAAGAGTCCACGTGCCAGCGATGCAAGAGATACGGCGGGTTCCATCCCTGGGCCGGATGCTCTCCTGGAGGAGGAGATGGCAACCCACGCCAGGGTTCTTGCCTGGGAGACCCCATGGACAGAGGAGCCCGGGGGGCTACGGTCCACGGGGTCGAAAGAGCTGGACACAACTCAGCGACTGAGCACACACATAGGATTTGACTAAAACATTCTTTGTTGTTTTTGTTGCAAGTTTCCTGAAACTCTCCTTAAATTAACTATCTGATCATTGTACAAATAGTCACTGCAGAGTCAGCCGAGCTCCCAGAGGCGACGTGTCTTTCATGACTCACTTCTTCCACTTTCCTGGGAGGAAAACGTTGCCCGTGGGGCTTAACCTCTGGTAACGGTGTAACTGAATCGGGTTTCCTTCCTGGTGTGCAGGGCGTCCTGAGGCCCTTGTTTTATGTCTGCACTGTGTTATTTTGACCCCTTGTTGTAAAGAATCTGCCTGCAGTGCAGGAGACCAGGGTTCCATCTCTGGGTTGGGAAGATCCTCCGGAAAAGAGAATGGCAATCCACTCCAGTATTCTTGCCTGGACAATCCCATGGACAGAGGAGCCTGGCGGGCTACAGTCCGTGGGGTCGTGGGGTCGGACACGGCCGAGAGACCAACACACACATTGAAATAAATTTCCTCTTGACGCAGGAAGGTGTTTTTCTCTCCTGGTGAGAGTGGGCAAAACAAACACTGGGACACACATGTAAGGTCCTCAGGCTGGCTTCAGAGTCACTGCGGGCCTTGACCTCGGCCGGCAGACCAGAGCTAGGCCAATCTGTCTCTGCCTCAGTTTCTCCACCCGCCCTGGAATCTCCTCCAGAGGTCTGAATAGTAGAAAATGCTGGGCAGAATCTGACTCCAAGCAGACCCTCAAGAAATGTTAAATATCAGTATTATTCTGGCCAGAGTAGCTCCAACGGTATTTAAAAGAGCCAAGTAATATTTAGGAGCGCTTATCAACTGGAATTGTTAATGATTTTTTTCAGAATGTTATCTAACATGAGGCCCTTCGAATGTTTTACAAAGGCTTGTTTCTTGAAATTTTTAAAAATTAAGATTGCTTGCAGCACACACCATGTGCCGGAGGGTTTTGAGTGCTTCTCCTCCACCAGCGAGGCCCCAGGCCAGCCCGCTCCGATGGCCACAGGGCCAAGGTTCATCTTCCCTCTGAGGGATGGACAGACTGCTTGCTCTCCACTGTTCCCAGGGCCGCGAGAGCCTCCTCTCAGGCCTCTGTTCCCGCGGGGTTGACTCCCTCCTGCTCTCCTGGACGCGTCCCAGGTCTCGCTGAGTGCCGGCAGTGCTGCACTGATAATCCCGTACCTTCACACGTCTGGAACTTTCTCACAGCAGCTCACGCCACGCGTCCATCAGGCGAGTCTCCGGGAGACCCTGTTTGATGCAGGGACTTGGCTGGGAGACCATGCCCAGGTTCCCTTCGGGGTGAGGGACACATGGGTGCCAGGGCAGGTGGGCAAGGTGGGACCTTGCCCTCCCAGCAAATGCCACCATGGGCCGCAGCTGGAGACTCCCATGCCTGTGCATGGGGATATGTTCTCACAGTGCAGATAAAATCCCTGGATCTGGTACTGAGGCTTCTGTGTCTTCTACTGGTTCCAGGAATGCCTGCAACTTCTCCCGTCTGAGATGACCCACAGGGACCCACAGGTGCACACACAGCACCCCCAGCGCACGCCAGGCCCCGGCAGACAGACGTGCCCACGCTCCTGCTCACAAACCATCCCAGGGGCTCGGCTCCTGCGGAGATGCTCTTCAGGGAGCGATAGCGAGCAGCGACGTTCCAGGAGCGTTCCAGGAGCGTGACGGAGCATCTCTACTGTCTCTGGGAACCCTTCCTCCTGGGTCTCCCCCAGCCCTGCGAGCAGACGCTGCGCAGCCAGCCTTCGCCAGCACCTCCTCGGCCCCGGGTCACTCTCCGCAGGGAGACCCCCCGGGCCAGCCAAGGCCACGTCTTCTGTGCACACCTTCCTGGTGGTGCACCCCGCACTCTCCTTCAGTGAGTGCACGCCTGGACCCCTGAATACAGCCGCCCCCCGGAGCATGCTCAGCCCCCAGACCCTCTCAGACAACCCGCACACCCAGAGGCCGCAGCCCTGCCAGCCGCATGGAGCCAGCTTCCGCCCAGCTCTCCTCATCTGCCGGAACACGTCTCCGCCCAGAGCCTGGTCCGACCTCTTTCAATCACTTAATCTCAGCAGAGCCCCTTTCCTCAGAGAGGCTAACCCTGAGCTCCGCCTTCCTGTGGCTCTGTCCCACTTCTCCGCGTGCTGCTTATTGGAAACTGTGCCGTTGGCTTGTTTACTGCTGTTCAAGCCGTGGCTCTCCTCACCCCACAACGAGCATGAGCACAGGCTGGACTCAGAGGCCCTCGTGCCTGGAACCGCGTTTGGTGCAGGGAAGGGCGGCTGGTTAGCACAGGAGGTGAATTCACTTCTCTGTCAGAGTGCTCTGTTTCACAGACTTCCCGAGACGCAGACTCCCTGATGTATTACTGTTTGGCCTCGGTGATGGGTCCCCTTGGTGAAAATCTCCTTCCACGTGGGTCTCGGATCCAGCGATTCCCCACTGAACTTTCATTTCTGACCCCGAGAGTCCAGTGAGCGTCCCTGGGTTCTCCATCAGCTTCCAGCTGTGGACAGCAATAGCAATTTGGAGGAACACTCCGGCCCCTGTAGTGCAAACTTCCAGGTGCCAGCATCTCAAGGGTGAACCCTCCCTGCCCAGGGCCCGGGGCAGTCAGCCAGGTGTGGAGCTGAGGCCCTGCCGGCACGGAGACCTTCCGGTCCTGTCATCACTGACGCTCCGAGGGCCAGCTTTCTCCTGGGGCCTCAGTTCTAAGTGCAGACAGGGCCTGAGACCCCAGCCCCGTGCGGGGGCTCACCCAGAGCCCTGGGCCCCTTTCTGGCTCAGATGCCCGTGGTGGCCTCCGTGTCACTCCTGCTTGAATGCTGTCCTGGGTGCGGGCCCCGGCACCCTCTCTCCTGCCCTGGAGGTCAGCACTGTGTCCGTAACCAGCTGATGCAGCCTCTTACCTAGTGTGTGTCTGGAAGCCCTAGCCTCGTCTGCACCAGGAGGCCTTCATCTGCGCTTCTCCTCCTCGTCCTGCGCGCGCCGCACTCGCCCTGTGTCCCGGGGACTCCGCGTCCTGTGCCCTGCTTCTGCTTCTGTTCAGTTGCTCAGTCGTGTCCGACTCTTTGCGACCCCACGGACTGCAGCATGTCAGGCCTCCCTGTCCTTCACCATCTCCCGGAGCTCACTCAGACCCATGTCCATTGAGTCAGTGATGCCATCCAACCATCTCACCCTCTGTCGTCCCCTTCTCCTCCTGCCTTCAATCTGTCCCAGCATTGGGGTCTTTTCCAATGAGTCGGCTCTTCTCATCATGTGGCCAGAGTTTTGGAGGTTCAGCTTCAGCATCAGTCCTTCCAGTGAACATTCAGTTGATTTCCTTTAGGATGGACTATGGTTTACGGCCTCTGTTCACGCACCTGCTCCTCAGAGTTGCTCCATAGCACCAGGCACGCTGCCAGGCACCCAGACCGCATATAAATACTGGTTCTTAAAGAGTGACTTTTAATATTTTGGTCACCAACAGCCGGGCGTGCTGGCTGGCTGCAGCCCCTGCCCCCCCCCCCAGAGGCCAGCTCCTGCTTCAGGAGTGAGGGAGCGCCTCCTGCAGCAGAGGGGTGGAAGGGCGGCCATCGGGGACAAAAGGGGGGGCACTAAGTGGCCCTTAAAAGCCAGTGACGCCCCCGGAGCTGCGGAGGGCTGTGGGCAGAGGTAGACTGCGGTTCCCTCGACTGGCCCCCCACGCATGCAGGCCTGTGCCCCTGGAAGGGGGTCTGACAACAGTGGCGGCAGCAGCTGCGATCTGCCAGCGCTGCTCAGGCCAGACGCGCGCCAGCTGCCTCGGGGGTCCCGACGTCGACGACAGCAGTTGACCGGGGTGAAGCGGGTCCACCTCAAAGCCGGGGGGCCCGGGCGGGAACCACACTGCGTCCGTGTGTCCAGACGCTGCCCATCTGTCTGTTCGCACACACTCCTCACTTATCAAAGCACCCTGGGTGCCCTTTCCACCATCAAGTTTTGTTTTTACATTGGTGTGTTTCAAAGAACGTTTTAAGGTTTTATAATGTATTCACATAAATGAACTTTTTTCTTTTAACCTTGCCTGTCATTAAATCTTGATGTATTTTTAAAATTGAAAATAAAAAATAAGATAAACAAACCCTCTAGCACTTGGCACGGGAGTCGGGCCCCCAGACCTGCTCCAGGAAACCCCTCCCGGCCACTTCTCCCCATCCTACCTGTGACAGGTGGGAACAGAGCCTGGGCAGAGCCTCGGAGCCTGGCGGTGATGGAGATGCCGCTGCCTGTCCTCACAGGCATCTGAGTCTCCGAGAGGCTGTGTGGATGCCCAGGCATCCAGCCCCCAGGGGTGGCAGGTAGCACTGCCACCCCTGGGAGCTGTGGAGGCCGGGAAGCCTCCAGCGGGGTGGGGGTGTGGGTGTTACTGACTGCTGGGTGGACGTGCTGGGGCGGCAGGCTCCTCTCAGTGGTGGGGAGGTCAGGGATGAGGCACCGAGGCTGAGGGCAGTAGATAGCACAGCCCTTGGCTTGAGGGCCAGTGGGTGTCCTCAGTTTTGCCTTCTGTACAATGGGGCCATGAAATATCCAGCCTGATCCATCTACTGTTTGTACAGGGCTTGCCATTTGTGTTGGCACAAATGCGATGCGAGCAAGTGTTAAGTAAGGAAACGTCCTGAAATTCCAAGCCAAGTGAAGCCAAGCCCTGGGTGCAGCAAGAGAGTGACCAGGAAAGGCCTCCTTAGGTGATAAAAGGAAGGGCTTCCCACTCCATCCTGCCTTGGGGAACGGTTTCTTTCTTCGCCTCTTACAGCCCTGCTGGAAAGAGCAAGACGTCCTGAGACACGTGGGCTCCCGCAGGAGCGGAGCCGTCCAGCCCTGGGCCGGCGGGGAAGGCTGGCCTTGGCCCAAGGGTGGCCTCCTGGCGGGTGGCCTTTACCTCATCTGGCCTCCTCCCCACCGGTGCCCGACTCTGCGGACACCCTGAGCGGACACCCAGCTCCTGAGGAAAGCCACCTGAGTCCAGGCCACGTGATTCCTCTGCTGGGGGCTCTCCTGCCAGGTGAGATGGGCCAGCCGAGTAAGTTAGAAGCTTGCCGCTTTCTTCCCCTCTCTGGCGGCTTAGAAAAGGAAGCCCAGTTAATACCTGTCTCGGGCACAGTGAACACTTAAAGCAAGACACAATTGACTTCTGGCCAGAAACTGGTTTCCATTAGTAACAATAACAGGAACAGAGCGGAGCTGGTAACAGTCTCTCTGGTGTCTAAGTTACACACGGTTCTAAGAGCCCTAGTGGGCTCGTCCAGGACAAGGGCTGGTCAAACCCCTGCAAGAGACCAGAGATAAATGTTCCTGACTTTGCCACATTGTCTTGGTCGAACCTGCTCAACTCTGACAGCGTGGCGTGAGAGTGGTCATGGATGACAGAGGTGGAAACATGTGAACACGGCTGTGTTCCAATAAAACTTTATTTACAGACACGGACAGCGGGCCGGAGTCTGCCCAACCCTCACCCAGAGGAGACAGGGAGGGACTCTGCCAAACCTCTCCTGCTGCTGCTGCTGCTGCTAAGTCGCTTCAGTCGTGTCCGACTCTGTGCGACCCCAGAGACAGCAGCCCACCAGGCTCCCTGGGATTCTCCAGGCAAGAACACTGGAGTGGGTTGCCATTTCCTTCTCCAATGCATGAAAGTAAAAAGTGAAAGTGAAGTCGCTTAGTTGTGTCCGACTCTTAGCGACCCCATGGACTGCAGCCTACCAGGGTCCTCCACCCATGGGATTTTCCAGGCAAGAGTACTAGAGTGGGGTGCCATTGTCTTCTCCGAAATCTCTCCTGAACATTGTCAAACAGGTTTCCTCCTCCCAACACAAGACCCTGCCCTTCGGAAGCCCATTTGGGAAAGCCATGTCAGAACACCGAGCATCGGGGGAGCCAGGCCAGATGATGGGGCCAGAGGGGGTGCCCGGGGCTCATCTTGCTCCTCCGTCTACTTTCGTGTATGTTAAAATGTTTTCCAAGATGAAACATTTAGAAGAGAAAGTTTTTTAAAAAAGAGAGAGAAACTCCCTCGTTAGAAGCCACAGGCTGCACCTGGAAAAGACTTTGGAAAAGACTTTGACGCTGGGAGGGATTGGGGGCAGGAGGAGAAGGGGACGACAGAGGATGAGATGGCTGGATGGCATCACTGACTCGATGGACGTGAGTCTGA